>PVKV010009623.1:0-80072 GCA_004027835.1 Alouatta palliata | reverse complement strand
TTCTTCCTTCCTCTCCTCTCCTCATCTCTCCTCTCCTCTCCTCTTCTCTCCTCTCCTCTCCTCTTCTCTCCTCTCCTCTGCTCCTCACCTCTCCTTCCTCTATCTCTCCTCGACCCTCCTCTCCTTTCTTTCCTTTCTTTCTTCTCTTGTCTTCTTTCCTGTCCCACTCCTCTAATTTGAACGGGCCTGTGGCACAGCTGTCATTCTGTAAACTTTCTATAGATTTTCCTGTTCTAGGGCCTGTGTATTCTGTGTCTTACACTTTTTTGGCTTATGCTTTCATTTGGTGAATAAATTGTTTAGGACCTTCCAAAGAAAAGGTGCTTGATTGTTTTTGTTTGTTTGTTTGAAGTTTGATAACCTTTCTGAAAGGAACTTGTGGATCATAAATCATTTTTCTCACAACTTTGAAAGCAGTGCACTCTTGCTTTCTAGTTTCTGGTGTTTTCATTTTTACTTGTTTTCAGTTGCTTGTTTTTGTTTTGTTTAGAGAATTCTGAAGCACTTCGGACTTCTGACCTTTTACATGTGACCTCCTATTTTCTCCTGAAGTGTTTAGATCTTTTTTTTTGTAGTCAAGGTTCACAACTTTCATATTTATGTGTCTCAATGTGCTTCATTCTTTATTCTTTTTACAAACAATATGGTGGATCCTTTCTCAAAAATATTTCTCCAACAATTGTATTCTTCAGTTTTGTTCATCTTTTCTCTTTCTAGAATTCTCTTCCTCCTCCCCTCTCCTCTCCTTCCTTTATTTCTTTCTTTTTGGGTCTTCTTTGGAGATGTGGTCAGTTTTCCAGAACTTTTACTGAATCTTTGTTTTCCTTTGCCATGTTTGTATTTTATTTTAAGAGCACTCTTTTGTTCTCTAAATGTTCCTTTTTTTGTAATCATCTCTTTTTTTCATGGAAGCAGTAACCTCAATTATTTCTCTGAGCACAATATGCCTGGGTATTTTTTTCCGTGCTAATTGTGTTTAGCCTTTCACATTGTCTTTGTTTTCCAACTTACTTTCTTATTTTTAATAACTTTTTTTGTTAAAAAAATTAATCTGTTCTCTTAGAAACTTTTCTCAAATATCTCAAATTTCTCAAATCCATGTCTTTAATAGTGAGCCACTAATCTTGACTAAAAGGGAAGTGTGTGTAAGAAAGAGAGAGAGAGGAAAATATGTTTTTTGAGATTCATGGTAGGTAGGTTTGTCTGTGCAGCTTATTTAGAACTTCTGCTAGTATCTGCAGATCTCTCCTCTTAAAATTGTTTACTCAGAGAATAATCCTGTAGTGGCAAACAGAGAGGGCTGGTTCCCATCATTTAGTGTACAGACACAAATTTTGTCTTTACCTTTACCCTGTGCTGTATCTGATGTTTCTAAACCCAGAGCCCTTCTGTTCTATCTCTTCAGTAATTAAACTTACAGTCCTATAAAGTGGTGGGGGTCTAGCTGTTCTTTAATGAGACTTGAATTTATTAGTTTATTTCTTCAACAAATATTTACCAAGTGCCTACAATATGCCAAACACTATTTTAGACACAGTGGAGATGCCTGTTTTCAAAACAAATTTCTTTGCTCTTGTGATTTTCATCCCCAAGGGAACCCTCACCTTCAGAACTCATCAGTGTCTCGAAATTCTAAACTTTGGTGTTCTGTAGTATGAATTAGCTTGCTTTATTTATTTTTTTTATTTCTTTGCACGTTATTTTTAATTTTTGTTATTTGATTTGTTCAATGAGAAACCACTCACTCTTTGGCCTTTCAGGTCTAAAATTGGGTTACTCTCATCTCCTATTCAATTCTTTTGTTGTTTGGATTTATTTCACACACTTTTGGTCATTCATGGGATTTAGGGAAGATATAGAGATAAATGTGTATGTTCAATCTACCACCTTTGCTAGAAACACCTGTGAGTAATTTTACCCAAATGAGCCTCAGCATCCTAATTCCTGTGTACCTGTGATGTGCTTGGGTAGCCCAACATCTCAACACAATTGGGAATCTGGACTGTTCTGTACTAAAAGCCATTTCTGTTACAGGCTGAACTTGTCTGAAGAGGTCTTCTGGCACCAGAATATGCACCTAGTCTGTGCTACTCTTCTTGCAATTACTGTGTCCTCTGACAGAACTGCTATTCCTTTTCTAGACAGACCTCAAAGGATCCAGATTTCTTAGAATATGTGATTGTTAGTACAATACTTACCTCCAAACCTACCCCAGCATCACCATATGTCAGAATAATGTCTAAGCCCCTCAGCCCAACACCAGCATCATATATTGCCTGAACGTAAGACAATCTGTATAACTTCAATATATCTTTTCGCTAAGCCCCTCCCATTTTTTTTTCATTTTTTGATCTTTGGAAGTTTCAATAGGAGGCAGCATATAATTTGTACTTTTATCACTATTCTGTACATCTGTGGTTTTGGGGAAGAAACAGCCACTTGTCTAGAAGAGAAAGGGCATTGTTTGTTCTCACCTGGAAAGAGAAAATTCCTCTTGAGCACTTTACCAGGGTTCCAAGCAAAAGAGGACAAATGTATTCTACCACCCTCTGGAAACTTTACATGGTGGTAGAATTCGTGGAGCGAGTGACACAGGCTCTCTATTGTGACTCATCAAACTTAAGACACTGTGTCTAAAACCCATGACACTCCAGTATGGTTGGGACATGTCTTAATTCAATGTCAATTTTGTTCCAAGAGATGAAAACCATATGTTCTTATGTGAAATCTTTACCATCAGAGTATTGTTTAATGTCTTCTCATTTTATGAGAAACTCTTCAGTGTTAAATTTCTCTATATAATCATTTCAGGTCAGATATTTGACAAACATCATTACAGAGAAACTCTGATGTTCTATAATTTTCAAAATAGAGCCTGGTTTCAGAGCTCACAGAAAATGAGAACTCCTAGGAGTTCAACCCTGACTTGCTAATTTCTGTCTTGACATTAAACCTAGGAAGTGCTTTTTAGAGTGTCTTGAGAAGATTTAGAGGAAGGAAAAGGAGGAGAATTACATCTTTTAAGTGGTTAAGCTGGTTTGTGAATTCTAAACTGTGGTAGGAAAGGAATGAAGAAATTTAGTACTTCTGACCTTCTTGTTCCTAAAAATAGTTATTGTTTGTGAACAAAAAGTTTACCATTCTGAAAGTAAATATTTCAAAGGGAAGAAAATGTCAGAAGATTTTGAGACTATGAAAATTAGTTATGTGAAAATCTAATATTAACACTCTTAACATAGGCATAGCACAACATCACCTGACCAACTCTTTGGCATCTTTTCATATTTCCATCACACTGCACTGTAAACTGCCTGCCCCTAAAGACTCTGTTTTCAATAAAGTAATAAACTCTCATGTACATTTCCTTGAAAATGTCATACTACCTAGAACATATTTGAAGCATAGTAAATATTCATAACTATTTACAAAATGACTGTTTAATTATTTTTACCTTCAAGTAAAAATAATTAATGAAGACATCTGCTGTGAAAGGCACATAAAAATGCTGAAATGAACATATTAGTTAATCACTTATTTATGATGTACTTGTTGAATACTCACCATGTGTCATGTATTTTGATAAGCTCCTAAGAGCATATTAATTAGATAGATAGAGATGGCAATGCATTCACCAGATTACAATAGGTTGGTGAAGACAAATGATTAAACAAATAAACACACCAAAAAAATAGGTTAAATACTATAGTGGCAGAATTATAAACAATTTAGATGGCATTGTAACTGGGACTTCTAATCCAGAGGTGGGACAAGAGTCCCAGCTAAAGCTGCTATCTTGAATAATGAATATGGGCTATCTAGAAAAAAGCCAGGAATTCCAATTCCAGCACTGTTAAAGAAGCTAGTATTAGATTTAACTTATTATCTAAGCAACTATAAAACTACACCATTTATGTGAAGCAAATGTTTATAGCTATAGTATAGAAGCCATTGTAAGGCTGAGATCATCTTGGGAGTGGAGGAGAAGCATTCTGTCATGGCTTTCTGCCTGGGGCAATGTCCAATGCTTGAGAGTAGAAAGAAGAATTCTCACTGGATAGAGTAAAACCTGAGTTTGATGTTTGGAGGCTACTAACATGGCTGGAATTTTTGGAGAATGTTGGCAGAGGGAAGGTAGCCATAGATCTCACTATCTGTATATCTATAAAGGAGTTACCCTCTGATCCTTGGGATACAAAGTGAAATTGCATAAGGCATAATAGCAGGAAACTGCTGATGAGGGGCTGACAGCTCAGCAGACATTTCCATAAAAATAGTGAATGAAAAGTTGTGTAGATGATAAAGTTTTGACTCAACTAGAATACAAACTACTTAATATTTAAGCCAAGCATTCAGTTAAACCCTCAAACAGGCATACATTTAAAGTGAAGATCTAATTCTGACTACTTTATACTTACTCTGGCAAGTTCTTTACTCTATAACTAAGGACAAAACTAAAATAAACTCCTCTTTAAAAAGATAAAAAACAAGGCTGAAGAAAATAAAACAGTCTATCTGTAATCAAATGCCTCCAAAGCAGAAAGATAGCATAATCCATTGTCTGTAACAGATCATCAATAATGTCCAGCATATAATAACAGAAAGTACTAGACAAACAAAAAGGTAGGAAAGCGTTACCCATTTTGAAGATATAAAAGAGCTCATAGAAGCCAAGCCACAGTTGAACTAGATGTTTAAATTGTCAGACAATGATTCTAAATGCCTATTATAAACATGTGCATGAATTTGTAGATGAACAGCTAAACAATTGGATGGGAAAGACATCAGTAGAAATAAGAAGCTACCCCTAAAAATTTTTTTTTGTAAGAAAATGCCCATCTTATATATTTCTGAAAATAGAAGAGAAGATATATTCACATGTATTTCATAAAATCAGTACAATCTTGACACAGGCATTAAAAAGAAAAAAAAACCCATATATATCTGATATGGTTTGCCTCTGTGTCCCCACTCAGATCTGATCTAGAATTGTACCCCCCATTCTAAATGAGATCTAGGTTGAGGGAGGCATCTGGTGGGAGGTGATTAGATCATGGGGATGGTTTGCCCCACGCTGTTCTTCTGATAGTAGGGAAGTTCTCATGAGATCTGGTTGTTTGATAAGTGTCTGGCATTTCCCCCTTTGGCTCTCTCTCTCTCCTAATGCCATGTAAGAGGGTTCCTGCTTTTCCTTTGCCTTCTGCCATGATTATAAGTTTCATGAGGCCTCCCCAGCCGTGCAGAATTCTGTGTCAATTAAACCTCTTTTGTTTATAAATGACTCAGTTTCAGTCAGTGTGAAAACTGACTAATGTACCGCTATCCAAAATTTTTTTTAAGTATTAGCAAATTAAATTCATCAATATACCTGAAATGATTAAATGAGTTTCATCCTAAGAGAGAAAGATTAGGTTAACATTCATAAATCAAGCATCACCATCTATCAATACACATAATAAAGAAAATAATCATCTGAATTAAGAAAAATTATTTAATTAAAATTGAAAACCGATTAGCTATAGAAAAGATATTAGCAAATTAGAAATAGAAGTTTACTTAAAATGACAAAAGGGATTTAGGAGAACCTGCAGGGAATACAGGTAATATTATATTTAGTGACAAAATAATAAAATATTTCTCTCCTATATTTGGGAGGAAAAGAGTTCCAATTTTACCATTAATGTTTTAAAAATATTGTCCTGCAGGCCCTAGCTAGTACTAGGAAAAGTAACAGAAAAAGAGGAAAAAAGAATTAATGAAAGATGAAAGAAAGAACATATATAAATAAAAGGAAAAATAAAACTATATTTTTATAATGACCTAATTGTGTGTATCAAAAATGTAAATCAAAGCCATCTATAAAGAAATTACTAGAAATGATAAATTAACTTAGCAATATCGCTGAATATAAAGTAAATATAAAAACATCAGTGCATATCTCTAGAATCACCCAAAACCAAACCTGAAAACACAAATTTACAAAATTATCATTTATAATAGTTTCAAAACTGAAAAATGTAGGAAAATGTTAACAAAAATGTAAAAACTCCATACAACAAACTATAAAAACTGGTTGATGGAAATTAAAGATGTTCAAAAAAAACCCAGAGAAATATGTTAATTTAAAGATTGGCAAACTTGATTTTATTGAGATGTCATTTCTCCTAAATTTATCTGTAATTTCAAGGCAATTCTAACAAAAATTACAGCAGAATTTTCTGCAGAAATTTATATGTAGGTTGAAGAAACTTTTTTAAAAATGAAAATTTCATTATGTGGCTCTTGACTAGCCAACACAATCTTGAAGGAGAAACACAAAGTTGGAGGATTTTAGTACCAGATTTTAGTACATATTGTAAAACTAGAATAAGTAAGACATGATGCTGTCGGAGTTAGGATTTCAAAAAAAAAAAAAAGCCAATAGCACAAAATAGATATTCTGTGCCTCGATCTCCACACATACAGTCAACTGATTTTTGTCAAAGGTACCAAACAAGTTTAATCTGAGAAAGGAGATTATTTTCAGTAAATAATGGTGGAACAGCTAGATAACTATATGGGAAAAAACACTGAAATTTTTTCATATCACATACAGAAAAGTAATTTGAGATGGTTTACATGCCTAAATGTTCACATTTATAAATGTGTTAAATTTATAAATATTCTGAAATAAAATAGGTTCACAAATTTTGGATTGGAAAACATTTTTTAAGTGGGCTCAAGAGTCACTAATAATAAACAGAAAATATTAGTTGGACTTAGCTAAAATGTAAATATTTTGCTTATCAAAAAACAATATTACAAAAGTGAAAGTCAAGCCACAGATTTGGAAAAGGTATTTTTAAAACATGTATCTGACAATTAGCTTTTATTAAGATTATATGAAGAACATCTATAACTTAATTATGAAAAGGAAAACAACACAATTAAAACAGGAATGAAAGACTTGAACGTTTTACCAAATCTATATAGAATAATTCAGACAGCACATATGAAAAATTGTTTGGTGCCACTGAATCACTGGAAAAATGCAAATTGAAACTACAGTGTGATGTGACAACACCCTCACTAGGATGGTTGAAATGAAAAATACTGAAATATCAAATATTGTTGAGAATATGGAACACCTAGAACCCTGTGTGTTATTGTTGTTCATGTAAAATAGAGCAGCCACTGTGGAAACTAGCAGTTTCTTAAAAGTTGAATATCCCAAACAAGAGAGCTGGAGATGAGGCTGGAGGAAGCCACATGTAGAAGGAAAATTTGGAGGTCAAAGTAGGACTAAAGATCCTCTTGCACCCCAGCCTGTATCTCCTCTGTTAGAATGGATGCAGGTCCCTGTCATCTTTGTGTATCTACAGCAGCTCTTTGGTGAGGTAGAGGATTCTGTCTTTTAACAGGCTTCTGACATTTTTTCTTAAGTGTTGCTTATTCCCTCCACCAAATGGAAAATAGATGCACTGTCTTCTTCATCTCAGTTTCTGCTGTGTCCAGCAAACTCGTCTTGTTTGAATTAAGAAAGGATGAAACTGCTTCATTGAACAGGAAATATTATTGGCTAACTGACAAGTGGAGCTGTTTTCTTGGTACACTGAGAAGGGGAGGCTTTTGGAATCTCTTGCAGAAAACGCAACCATGTACACATGTAATTTTTGGAATCTTCATCTCTTCAAACTAGTTTGTTCTTAGTTGTATGAGAGAAGGTGATATGTTGCCTCAGTTGTAAATAATTATTGTGTTTTTAGTAACTAAAAAAATCCTCATTATGAATTATGCAACCTTTAGATTTTAATGAAATCATCTGAGGATTCATCAGTTTAAATCTCCTTTACCTAATCTTATGTCCACCTCCTTCTGTATTCTTTACAGGATTTTCCTGTAAGATTCTCTACGCCTTTTTATGTGTGGCCTCATAAATAAGTTAAGGAAAAAAGAAAATTATCTAATGACTGATTGTCTGATTGCTACATTGCCAAAGTTTTTCTGGCTGTGTGTCAGGTATAAGCTAAGAATCTGCTATGGTGTTTTTAGGAGATTAACTTTAAAACAGATTCTTCATTAAAATGCACAATATTGATTTTTAAATGTGATTATCTAAATGGGAAAAAATCCTAGGATAGGAATACAGTTTCTGTTCATGCCAATCAAACTTATGTTTAGTGTAGAAGAACACCAGAACTAATGACAGGCATCATTAAACATTAAGGCTTCACAGAAACTGAAATTCTTCATGCATGTAAAATAAAAGTCTGCATAATAAAACAATAATATGACATCTTACACAAAAAACATGTGAATTGTAATGAAGATTCCTGAAATATAAAATAAGTGCCTGTATGCATAATAAGATCTTAGCTAACTATGAGCCATGAGAACATATTAAAATAAGAAAATTCTCATATACTTGGCAAGTTTTAGTTAGTCACTATATCAATCATTGTGACAATCTTCTTCACCAGCCAAATTCTTCTTATTTCTATCTCCTTCATTATCCTTGGTGGAGAATCTAATGTGCAGTGAAATGTCCGAAATACAGGAATCTGGAAGAAGTAAATATCCTTCAAATGTCAGCATGAGAAAGTCAGTTTCTGCTAATGTTTCCTGAAACAAACAAAAGAGTTAGTTTTCAGGTATAGAAAGATATAATATTCATCACAATGACATATAAAAATTCACTATAATTTACAACTCTTTTTCTAGAAATAACCCTTGTGTAAATAATAACCACTTAACCTGAAACTAAATTGATCTTAAGATAAATCATTAGACAATTTCCAAGAAAATTGGCAAATATCATTTGCATTTTTACTGCTATTAGAGTATGGGAGATCTGGATAATTTATAAACAAATAAACCAAACAGCTGGAGAATACAGAATTCATCAGGCTGAAAACCACCTCTGGAGATTTAAGAACAGATCCCTTGACTAATTTAGACTTAGGCAGTGTCACGGCTCTTCTGATGTGAATGTAAAAGCTTTTATTGTTACTTTAAAATCTCAAGTGTAACAACAACATAGATTTTCTCCCCAGATGAGTCCAACTTCCACACAGAAAACAATTCATATAACAGGAGCAGGAGGGAATATTCCTTACACTGACTTGTCCACATCTCTTCCCTTTGATGGGCCCTGACCAGAAAACTCATTGTTCTATGCCATATATTCCAATTGCTAAAACATATGTTACACATACCAGATAGGGGATCTGATAACCCTAACCTTTTCTCAATATGTACTTCTACTTGCAGACCTTGTCGCTGGTCCTAACCAAATTGTTTCCAGCCTACAAGGGGAACGTTCTAAAGAAAACTTCCAGGAAAACAGAAAGATTAAAAGTACAGCAAAGCCATTATGCAAATGTAAGGTCATTCAAGGCTGTCCTGTTTGAAAAAGATAAGGTATAAAAATGAAGAAAGATATCATAGTACAACTTTTCTAGCACATCTCAGATTATTTCAAATTCTTTTTCAGTAAGACCACTGTATGGTTACTAATCTCCTAAAGCCACACAAAATGTTCAACATGCACCCCCTTTTACTAAACCACAAAAAGCTTCAGTTTTTTTATTTCATGCTTATACTTTCATTTTTTCATGTTTAGAGTCATAGGTAACCTAAAAATGCAATTATCATTTTTTAGAGGCCTCCCTGCTTTAATATACAGCAAAGGCCAGTGTTAAGAGCACTGGAGACTCTTCTACAAAATGGATCCTAGCCTACTGGTTTCCTCCACATTCAGGAAATATAACATTTTAAAATACATAGGGACATAATTTTGTGAAGCAGATTTAGATTTCATCCAATAAAATTAGAAAATGAACAGAAGTTCTGGGCAGTTTAAAATCACATGGTGCATACCTTATTAAATTTAAAAGAATAGAGTATAAATTGTACAAAGTGTGTTCTTAGACAGTAATGGAATTAAATAAGAAATCACAGCAATATAGTCAGAAAATCCCAAAATATAGAGATTAAACAACACACTTCTAAGGAACACATGGACCAAAGAAAAAGTCTCAAAAGAAATTTTAACATATTTTGAATTAAATGAAAATACAAGTCATCAAAATTTGTGAGAAGTAGCAGTGATTACAGAGAAATTTATGACATTTAATGCATTCATTAGAAAAAAATCTAACATTAAAAATAATAAGCTTCAACTTTAGGAAACTAAAACAAAGAAGAAAAAATTATATTCAGAAAAAAACTAGTAAAACAGCAGAAATCAGTAAAATTAAAAGCAAGGAGTTTATAGTGAAAATCAAGGAAACCAAAAGCTGGTTCTTTGAAAATATAAATAAAATTGTGAAACTCTTGATACTAAGCAAGAACAAAAAGCAAAAAGTTACAAATTACTAATATTAGAAATGAAAAAATGTCACACCACTACTTATCCCACAGGCATGAATAAAATAATAAAGGAATATTATGAAGAATTCTATTTCCATAGACCTGATAACTTAGATGAAAGAGACCAATTTTCTGAAAGGAAAAATCTACCAAAACTCAAGCAAGGGGAAATATATAATTTGGCCTGTATGTATTAAATGTATTGAATCAATAATTACAAACCTTTCAAAACAGAAGTCACCAGATGCAGATGGTTTCACTAGTGAATGCTACTAGACATTTCAAGAAGAAGAAAATAGTATCAATACTGTCCATTTTTTCCAGAAATAGAAGCAGAAACACACACATTCTGTGAGGCCAGGATTACACAAATATGAAAACTAGACAATGACATTGAAAGAAAACTAGAACAATATCACTCATGAACACAGATCCAAAATTCCTCAATAAAATATCAGCAAGTAGACTCTAACACTGCATAAAAAGAATTATATACCGTGGCCAAGTAGAATTTATTCAACGTGTTCAAGGTATGTATGCAAGGCTGGGTTAACATGAATAATCAATGTAGTTCATCATATCAACAGGCTAGATAATAAAAATCATATGATTATATAAATAAATGTGATGCAGAAAAAGTACTTGACAACATCTAACACTAAATACATGATGAGAAATTTTCAGCCAACTAGATTTTTTTTAATCTTAGTAAATAATATACACAAAATCTCTAAGTTAATATCATTAGAGAAGAGAAGCTAGATGATTTCCTCCTAAAATTCAGAGCAAGACAAGGGTATCTCTTCTTCGATTCCTATTCAACAATGTACTGGGAGTTCTAACTAATGTAATAAAAAGGAAAAATAAAATCTATACAGATTCTGAAGAAACAAAGCTGTCTTTGTTTGCAAATGATAGAATTGTCTATAAAAAATTCTAAAAGTCAAGGAACAAAAAACCTTCTGGAACTAATATTAAGTGATTATATCAACATTAGAAGATACAACATTGATATAAAAATTCAAATTGCCTTGGAATGTACCAGCAATTAACCATTAGAATCTGAAACTAGAAACATAATGCCATTTATTATAGCACCAACACACGAAATATAGCCCTCCCTTGGTATCTCTGGGAGATTGGTTCTAGAATCCCTCGATCAAATTAAATATACATATATTTTATCTGCAGTTGATTGAATGCGTGGATGCAGAAGGCCTAAATACTTAGGAATAAATCTAACAAAATAAAATGAAATCTTTTTCAAAAATAAAAAGTAATGAGCTTTTCAGCAAAAAAAAATAACATGAAGAGAACTTAAATGCATATTGCTAAGTGAAATAAGCCAGACTGATAAGGTTACATATTGTATGATTACAATTATATAACAAACGCAAAACAATGGAGGGATGAAAAATTAGTCTTGCAAGGTGATAGTGGGGAAGAAGAGATGAAGAGGTAGAGCACAGCAGATTATTAGGGCACTGAATATTCCCTATGATACTGTAATGGTGGATACATGATGTTATGTGTTCGTCAAACCCCTAAAGCTATACAACACAAAGAATAAGCCCCCAGTGTAAATGCTGAACGTTAGTTAATTATAATGTATTGAGGGAAAAAATGAATTTGTAGGAATGCAAGAACGGAGGAATGCAAGTCCTTTTAACTATTAGGCTCAGAGAGACAGTCGCACTCTACTCTCCCCTTTGAGCTACCTGTTTATCTCTTACAGCTGCTTGCTCTTGCCACAAGTAGCTGTAAATTAACCTAATAATGCCACACTGGACACTATAACCTATATACTCTAGCTTACCAATGTATAGCCAATCACTAATCAATGTTATTTCTATAAACCAATGAGAATTTCTGACAACTTTGTATCAGCCCATTTCTGGTCCTTGTTTTTTGCCTTTAGAAGTCTGCTTGTTAATTGGAGTGTATGACCCAAATAAACTCTCTTATTTATTTATTTAAACTCTCTTATTTATTTATTTATTTATTTATACATACAGAGTCTTGTTCTGTCACCCAGACAGGCTGGAGTGCAGAGGCGTGATCTCAGCTCACTGAAACCTCCACCTCCCAGGTTCAAGCAATTTTCCTGCCTCAGTTTCCCAAGTACCTAGGATTACAGGCACATGCCACCATGCCTGGCTAATTTTTATATTTTTAGTAGAGACGTGGTTTCACCATATTGGCCAGATTCTCGAACTCCTGATCTCAGGTGATCCACTCACTTCAGCCTCCCAAAGTGCTGGGATTACAGGCATGAGCCACTGCTCCCAGCCTATACACTCTCTAATTTTGCCTCAGATTCTTCCTTTTAGGTCAATAGTTCAACAATGGTACCAAGGGTACCACACCAATGCAAGAAGTTAATAATAGTAGAAACAATGTGGGATGGGTAAGTAATGTAACCTGACAATGGATTCATTTTGCCCACTGCCCAGGTAGAGCTGATTTATTAAGGCAGGAGAATTACAATAGAGAAAAAGCTTAATTCATGCAGAGCTGACTGAAGAGGAGAAGGGAATTTTGATATTACTGAAATCCGTATCCTCCAAAATTTGGAGGCTACAGTTTTTCAAGAATAGTTTTGGGGAAGTGGGGGGATTCTGAAGAGGTTAAGAGGGTGAGGGGAGTGAGGAAGGTGAGGGGATGCGTAGGCAGTGGGTGCTTGCTGCTGATTGGTTGAGGATGCAGTCCAGGTGTAGGAAATGCTCTTTATGAAATGCTCTTTAGGCGCACTGAGTCACTTCTGGGTAAGACCACAGTAGTGACTGGAGGGTACAGGTGGAGCCTTTGGTTGTTAGACATGCAGAAAAACCTGAAAAGACATTTCAAAATGCCAATCATAGGTTCTAAAATAATGGTGTTATCTGCAGGAGTAATTGGGGAAGTTACACATCTTGTGACCTCTGGAACAATGGTGGGTAATCATTTATGTCTACATCTTCACAGAATTCAGGGAGAAAGGAAATCAGAGGGCACCAGACCAGGCTTGGAGTCTGAGTACATCAAAGAAATAATTGGACCTACCCCAAAACAAAACAACAAAAACTAAAAGAGTTTTAAAAAGTAGCATTCAAAAATTAAGAAGGAAGAAGAATCCAAAGTTCAGGACAAAAATAATGGAACAATATAAGGCAAGATAAAAGACTCAGTAAAATACTAAATGTAATCAATCGCTTTTATTTTTATTGTAGTCATTTTAACAGGTGAGCAGTGAGAAGTAGCTCACTGTGATTGTACTTTGTGTTTCTCAAGTAACTATGTCAAACATTTCTTCTGTTTTATTGCCATTTGTATATCTTCTGTGATAAAATGCTTATTGAAATTTTTTGCCTATTTTCCTTCCCATTTTTATTGTAAATGCTATGAAATGCCATGAATTTACTGTAGAAAGGGGCTAGTTGTAAATGTTCCACATTCTGAATTTCTTTGCCCCATGCCGTTTAAAATATCCCTTTATTCCCAATATTTTCTATAAAGAGAAGTTATCCCAGAAAGTTTGATTAGTTTTAGGCTCAACTTTTTGGTCAAGAATATGTTACTGCTGGTGCTGTGTGCTTCAAACAGCATTTCATCAGAAGATTGTCACATTTTACACAGTAACACCATTGATCAGGGATCTTTTTATTGTAAAATTCTTCATCAATCTTTAAATGAATGATTGCTTCCTGAATGAATTATTTCATTACATGTTGCAATATTTTTATTTTTAATTTGTTTCTATATTTTCTAAGAGGAATTTTTCTATAAAGATTTTTTCTCTTTATCAGTTCTTAAAAGGAAAGATAGGATACATTCTTATTTCATTTTAATTTGTAGTTTTCATACAAAGTTGTTGGTGCCTTAGTTATTTCCAAAATTCTTAGTTGCTGTCATTGTGTGTTGGATTCCTCTATTTAAAAAACTCAGTATCATCAAATACATAATTTTAAAATATATATTTAGTAGATTTCAGTTAAATGCATTCATTGTTATTAAAACTGACCTAACTTTCCCACAGGAGAGTCCTTCATGCTGATTATTCTGTTGATAATTTTCTAAAGCAAATGAGACCTGTTACCACCTTTCGGGAAGGAGTCCCCCTCCAGGTGAACCAGTAGTGCCAAGTTTCAACCAACTCCATCTTTCAGGGTGGCCATGAAAGATAGGACTGTATTTAGTCTGGCAAACCCTCTGCAGTAGTCTCCTCAAAAGTAGAGTGCCCCAAACCATTCTGAGATGTGGCCCACTGGGATTCCAAAGGAAGAGGCACCAAATGTTAACTCGATTAGTTCAAAGCATTCATTAGGAGAACCTTACTTACAGTATGCTGCAGCATATCCTCAGGCAGAAAGGGAAAGAAAGGACTGTCTTACCTGAATATGCCTTCGGTGATGAGGTCAAGGTAGGAAGCTTATATAAGAGTTTAATGAACTTGGCTGAGGGAAAGGATCAGTTTCTTTTCTTTTCTTTTTCTTTTTTTTTTTGATTTTTAAAATCTACTTTTATTTTAAATTCCAGGGTACATGCGCAGGATGTGCACATTTGTTGCATTGGTTAACGTGTGACATGGCGTTTTGCTGCACAGAACAACCCATCACCTACGTACTGAGACCAGCACTCATTAGCTGTTATTCTTGATTCTCTCCCTTCCCTACGCTCCTCCAACAGGCCCCAGTATGTGTTGTTCCCCCACATGTATCCATGTGTTATCATCATTCATCCCCCACTTATAGGTGAGAACAAGCAATGTTTGGTTTTCTGAATTAGTTTGCTGAGAATAACGGCTTCCAGCTCCATCCATGTCCCTGCAAGGGACATGATCTCATTCCTTTTTGTGGCTATACTATAGTATTCCATGGTGTATATGTGCCACATTTTCTTTATCCAGTCTGTGAGTGATGGGCATTTGGGTTGAATCTATGTCTTTGCTATTGTGAATAACACTGCAATGAACATAAATATGCATGTATCTTTATAATAGAAAGATTTGTATTCCTTTGAGTATATACTCAATAATAGGATTACTGGGTCAAATGGTATTTCTGCCTGTAGATTTTTGAGGAATCACCACAATGTCTTCCACAATGGTTGAACTAATTTACGTTTCCATCAATAGTGTAAAAGTGCTCCTTTTCTTTGCACTTTTCACTAGCATCTGTTGTTTCTTGACTTTACTCTTTATATTATTTATTTATTTATTTATTTTTAAGATGGAGTCTCACTCTGTTACCCAGGCTTGAGTGCAGTGGCACAATGTTGACTCATTGCAATATCCACCTCCCAGGTTCAAATGATCCTCCTGCGTCATCCCCCTTAGTAGCTGAGATTACAGGCACACACCACTATGCCCAGTTAATTTTTGTATTCTTAGTAGAGATGGAGTTTTGTCATGTTGGCCAGGCTGATCTCAAACCCCTGATCTTGAGCAATCTACCTGCCTTGGCCTCCCAAAGTGCTGGGATTATAGGCATGAGCCACTGTGCCTGGCCTCTTGACTTTTTAATAATATTCTGATGCATGAGATGGTATCTCATTGTGGTTTTGATTTGCATTTCTCTAATGATTAGTGATGTTGAGCATTTTTTCATGTTTGTTGGCTGCACAAATGTCCTCTTTGGAGACATGTCTGTTCATGTCCTTTACCCACTTTGTAATGGAGTTGTTTTTCTTCTTGTAAATTTGTTTAAGTTCCTTGCAGACTTTGAATATTAAACCTTTGTCAGGTGAATAGATTGCAAAGATTTTTTCCCATTCTGTAGGTTGTCTGTTCACTCTGATGCTGTTTATTTGCTGTACAGAAGCTCTTCAGTTTAATTAGATCCCATTTGTCAATTTTTGCTTTTGTTGCAATTCTTTTCAGTGTTTTCAAGATGAAATCTCTGCCTATGTCCTGAGTGGTATTGCCTAGGTTTTCTTCTAGGGTTTTTAGTTTTTGGTATTACATTTAAGTCTTAAATCCATCTTGAGATAATTTTTGTATGAGGTGTAAGTAAGGGGTCCAGTTTCAGTTTTCTGCATATGTCTAGCCAGTTCTCCCAGCATCATTTATTAAATAGGTAATCCTTTCTCCATTGCTTGTTTTTGTCAGATTTGTCAAAGATCAGATGGTTGGGTTTGGGGTCTTATTTACAAGATTTATAAGTTCTCTATGCTGTTCCATTGGTCTATATGTCTTTTTCTTTTCTTTCTCTTTTTTTTTAAACCAGTACCATGCTGTTTTGGTTACTGTAGGCTTGTAGTATAGTTTGAAGTTGAGTAGTATGATGCCTCCAGCTTTGTTCTTTTTGCTTAAGATTGTCTTGGCTATATGAGCTATTTTTTTGGTCTATATAAATGAACGTTTTTTCTAATTCTTTGAAGAATGTCAATGGTAGTTTAATGGAAATAGCGTGAAATCTATAAATTGCTCTGGGAAGTATCACCATTTCCATAAAATTGATTTTTCCTATCCATGAGCATGGAATGTTTTTCCTTTGCTTATGTCCTCTCTGAGTTCCTTGAGCAGTGATTTGTAGTTCTTCTTGAAGACATCCTTCATTTGCCTTGTTAACTGTATTCCTAAGTATTTTATTCTCTTTGTAGCAATTATGAATAGGAATTCATTCATGATTTGGCTCTCTGTTTGTCTGTTGTTGGTTTATAGGAATGCTAGCAAATTTTGCACATTGATTTGTATCCTGAGACTTTGCTGAAGTTGCTTATCAGCTTAAAAAGTTGTGGGGCTGAGATGGTGAGGTTTTCTCAATATAGGTTTACATAATCCATAAACAAAGACAATTTGACTTCTTCCCTTTGTATCTGAATGTCCTTTATTTCTTTCTTTTGCTTGATTGCCCTGGCCAGAACTTTGAATACTATGTTGAATGGGAGTGGTAAGACTATTTTCCAAAGGGAAGACTTCCAGCTTTTGCCTATTCAATATGATATTGACTGTGGGTCTGTCATAAATAGCTCTTATTATTTTGAGATTATATGTTTCATCAATGCCTAGTTTATTGAGAGTGTTTAACATGAAATGATGTTGAATTTTATCAGAGGCCTTTTCTGCCTCTATCTATCTAACTATCTGTCTATCCATCCATCCTCTTTCCTTTATAAATTACCCAGTCTCAGGCAGTTATTATAGCTTTGTGAAAATGGACTAATACAGATATAGATATATACAGAAACCCAGAGAGAGAGATTGATATGGTTAGGCTTTGTGTCCCCTCCCAAATCTCATCTTGAATTGCAATCCCCATAATCCTCATGTGTCAAGGGAGAGACCGGGTTGAGATAATTGAATCATGAAACCAGTTTTCCCCATGCTGTTCTCATGATAGTAAATGAGTTCTTATGACCTCTGGTGGTTTTATAAGGGGCTCTTTCCCCTTCACTCAGCACTTCTTCCCCCAGCCACCTTCTGAAGAAGGTGCCTTGCTTCTCCTTCTGCCATGATTGTAAGTTTCCTGAGCCCTTCTCAGCACACTAAACTGTGAATCAATTAAACCTCTTTCCTTCATAAATTAACCAGTCTCAGGCAGTTATTTACAGTAGTGTGAAAACAGACTACTACAGATATAGATATATAACTCCAGGTTCCAGTTACTGTTTCCTCTCCCTGCTCTTTCTTTCAGGATAAAGAGCTAAAAGTTATGCTACTCTTTCTTGCTGAACTCTTACAGTTTTCCTGTTCTGTCAAAATTTGCAAATTGTCTCTTTTTAAATAATCCTTAAATTTCTATATTTGCTTCTGCTGTAATTTTCCTACTGGCATCCTGCATGATATAGAAGTAAAAAATAATCGTCAGTATAAGCTTTAAGATGAACACTAAGAAATTTTAGTCAGTAATGGGAGGATGCAGAGAAGGTAGAGTAAGACAGCAGAATACAACCCCCCAGGGATCAGCAATCATACCCCTGTGGGAACACCAAATTGAACAACTATGCACAAAATAAAGCACTTTCATAAAGACCAAAAATCAGGTGAATGATCACAATACCTGGTTATAACATTATATCAATGAAATAGGCACGGAAAAGAGTAGGAAATACAGTGTTGTAGTGCCTCATTACCCCTCTCTTATTCCCTGGCAGCACAACATGCTTTGTGGAGAGAGAATTTGTGTGCTTGGGTGAGGGAGAGTTAAGTGATTGTGGGACTTTGCATTGGACCTCAGCGCTGCTCTGTCACAGTGAAACGCAAAACAGGGCAGAATTCGGCTGAAACCCATGGAGGGAGCATGTAGAGCATCTTTAGCCCTCTGCTCCAGCAGTAGGAACCTGAGTTCCAACAAGCCTCACCGCTTGTTGACTCAAGTGCCTTGTGATACTGAATATATTTGAAAAGCCACAAAAACAAAAACTGCAGTCCTTGAGCAAGTCCTGGTGCTACACTGGGCTCAGAACCTGTGGACTTGGGGTACATGCAACCCAGTGAGACACCAGCTGGGGCAGCCAATAAAGTGCTTGTGCCACCCCTCCCCCAACCCTATGTAATACAGCTTTGAGAGAGACTTCTTCTGCTTGCAGAAAGGAGAGGGAGGAGTAAAGAGAACTTTGTTTTGAAACTTGGATACCAGCTCAGTCACAGTATAATAAAGCACCAAGCAGAGTCCTGAAACATCTGATTCCAGGCCCTAACTCCTGGCTGACATTTATAGGCCTACCCTGGACCAGAAGGAAACCTGCCTCTCTGAAGGGAAGGACTCAGCCCTGAAGGGCTTCATCACCTGCTGACTAAGAAGCCATTGGTCCTGGAATAAACATCAGCAGTAGCCAGGCAGTAGTTACCAAGAACCTTGGGAAAGACACCCTACTGTGACCCAGGGTAGTCCTAACTGTGGTGGCCAGGGAAATGCTTGCATTGACCCTTCTCCACTTCCAGGCAGCCCAGCAAGGAAAGAGAGACTATGGTTTCTTGGCAAAAGTAAGGAAACAGAACAGGATACTCTGTCTGGTATTCCAGAGAATTCTCCCAGATCTTATCAAAGCCCACAGAGGTGGTGCTTTTATGATTCTGCAAGAGTTGCAGTGTTACTGGGCTTGGGGTGCCCCCTAGTGCAAATATAGCTGCAGTAACCAGAGACTTCGATCAAAACATTCAATTCCCTTTGAATACCCGGAAAGCTTTCTCAAGTAGGTGGGTATAAGCAAGCCTGGAATTAGAAGATTAAAACAAACACCTAACTCTTCAGTGCCCAGATCTTGAAGAATATCCACAAGCATCATGAACTTCCAAGAAAACATGACTTCATCGAATGAACGAAGTAAGGCACCATAGTGAGCAATTCCAGGGTGAAAAAGACATGTGACCTTTCAGGCAGAGAATTAAAAATAACTATTTTGGCAGGGCACGGTGGCTCACGCCTGTAATCCCAGCACTTTGGGAGGCCGAGGGAGGCGGATCATGAGTTCAAGAGATCGGGACCATCCCACCCAACATGGTGTGAAACCCTGTCTCCACTAAAAATACAAAAAAATTAGCTGGGCATGGTGGCGCGCGCCTATAGTCCCAGCTACTCAGGAGGCTGAGGCAGGAGAATTGCTTGAACCCGGGTGGTGGAGGTTGCAGTGAGCCGAGGTCACCCACTGCACTCCAGCCTGGCGCCTGGTGACGGAGTGAGACTCTGTCTCAAAAAATAAAAAAAAATTAAAAAAATAAATAACTGTTTTGAGGAAGCTCAATAAAGTTCAGGATAACCCATGATAGAAGTTTGCCTATGTAACAAACCTACACTTGTACCCATGACCTTAAAATAAAAGTTAAAATAATAATAATAATAATAAAACCACAGGAAAGAAATTCCAAGTACTGTCAGAGAAATTTGACAAATTAAAAAAAAAATGTTTTAATCAAGCAGAATTGCTGGAGCTAAAAAATTCTATTGGCAAAATGAAAAATACATCAAAGTCTCTCAACAGCAGAACTAATCAAACAGACTAAAGAATTAGTGAGCTTGAAAACAAGCTATATAAAAAGCACATAACCAGAGGAGAAAAAAATGAGAAAAAAAATAATAAAGCACATCTTCAAGACCTAGAAAATAGTTTCCAAAGGGCAAATCTAAGAGTTATTGGCCCAAATGAGGAAAGAGGGAGGGAGGGAGGAAGAGAGAGAGAGAGAGAGAGAGAGAGAGAGAGAGAGAGAGAGATCGAGATCGAGATCAGGATAGAAAGTTTATTTAAAAAAGTAGTAACAAGAAACTTTCAAAACCTAGAGAAAGATGCCAATAGTTAAGTACAAAAAGTCATATAACACCAAGCAGATTTAACCCAAAGAAGACTACCTCAAAATATTGAATAGTCAGATTCTCAAAGGACAAGAATAAAGTATCCTAAAAGCAGCAAGAAAAAAGAAACAACATATAAAGGAACTCCAGCAGCTCTGACATCAGACTTCTCAGTGGAAACCTTACAGGCCAGGAGAGAGTGGCATGACATATCAAAGTGGTAAAAGAAAAAAATATTTTATCTTAGAATAGTATATCCACGAAAATATCCTTCAAACATGGAAAAATAAACAATTTCCCAGAAAAACAAAAACTGAGAAATTCCGTCAATACCAGACCTGTTCTATAAGAGATGATAAAGGGGGTTTTTCAATCTGAAAGAAAATGATATTAACAAGCAATAAGAAATCATCTGACAGCACAGAACTCACTAGAAACAGTCAGTACAAAATCAAATACAAATGCTCTAAGACTATGATTGTCATGTGCAAACCACTCATATTATCTTGAGTAGGAAGGTTAAAATACAATCTTATCAAAAATAATAACTACAACAGCTTTTTAAAAAATAGTATGAAAAGGTATAAATGGAAACAATAAAAAGTGGGCAGGGATGGAGTTATAATGCAGAGTTCTTATTAGTATTTTTTGTTTGCTTGTTGTTGTTTATGAAAGCAGAGTAAGTGGTCATCAGTGTGAATATTTGGATAAAAGCCACCCTAAGCAAAACAACAACAACAAAAACACCCAGGGCTGGGCGCATCACTTTACATGACTTCAAATTATACTACAAGGCTACAGTAACCATAGTATCATAGTACAGGCATAAAAATAGACTTACAGATCAATAGAACAAAATAGAGAACCCAGAAATAAAGCCACATATTTACAACCAACAAATCTACACAATCAACAAAAATAGACACTGGGGAAATTATACCCTATTCAATAAATGATGCTGGGGAAATTGGCCATATGCAGAAGAATGAACTGGACTAATATCTCTCAACATATTTAAAAACTAAATTAGATTAAAAACTAATTTTTTAATCTAATTCATAATTAGATAGATTAAAATCCTAAATGTAAGACCAGAAACCATAAAAATTCTAGAAGAATATATAGGAAAAACACTTCTGGATATTGGCCTAGGCAAAGGATTTATGAGCATGCTCTCAAAAGCAAATGCAACAAAAACAAAGACAAATGGTACTTAATTAAACTAAAAAGGTCTGCACAGCAAAAAACAAAAAACAAACAAAACAATCAATGGAATAGACAGACAACCTACAGAATAGGAGAAAATATTTGCAAACTGTGCATCTGACAATGGGCTAATATCCAGAATTTACAAGGAATGAAAACAATTCAACAACAAGAAAGCCAAATAACCCCATTAAGAAGTGGTCAAAGGACACGAATACACAGCTTTCAAAAGAAAGTATGCAAGTGCCAACAAAAATGTGAAAAAATGCTCAACATCACTAATAATCAGAGGAATGCAAATTAAAATCACAATGAGATATCATCTTGTATCAGTCAAAATGGGTATTATTAAAAAGTCTAAAAACAACAGATTTGGTCAGGATTCAGAGAACATGATATTATATACTGTTGGTGAGAATGTAAATTAATACAACCTCTATGGAAAACAATATGGTGATTTTTCAAAGAACTTTAAAAAATACCAGTTAATCCAGCAATCTCACTTCCGGTTATGTATTAAAAGGAAAATAAATCATTATATCAAAAAGACACCTGTGCTCATATGTTTACCACAGCACTATTCACAGTAGTGAAGTTATAGGATCAACCTAAGTGTCCATCAATGGAGGACTGGATTTTGAAAAATGCGATGTCAATACACCATGGAATATTACTTAGCCATAAAAAGAATAAAATCATGTCTTTTCAAGAACATGGATTGAACTGGAGGCCGTTATCCTAAGTAACATAACTCAGAAACAGAAAGCTAAATACTGCATGCTGTCACATATACCTGGGGGCCAAACAAGAGGTACACATTGACATACAGAGTGCAATGATGGACATTGGAGACTACAGGATAGTGTTGGGGGTGAGGGTTGGAAAAGTACCTAATGGGTACAGTGTACACTATTTGGGTAATGGGTACACTAGAAGCCCAGACTTCACCACTATGCAACATATTCATATAAGAAAACTACACTTGCATCTCTTAAATATATTTAAAAAACAAATAATAAGAAAGTAACAAGTGCTATGAAAAAAAAGATAGGGGTGAAAATTATGCAGCAGCCAAATGAAACAGCTGCCAATGGCCAAAGCTTGAACAATTTGAGAAATAAATAATACTGTATTGGAATATCATGCAGAGTATAAAATATATTTAATATATGTTTTGTTGGAGTAGGGGAACAAATATACACACTATTTCAATCTGCCTGTGGCCTTCACCAAATGTCATGTCCTTCTCACAATGCAAAATACATTCATGCTGTTGCAGGACTTTTCCTTAGTTCAGCTAAAGATGAGATCCTTGTCAGTCCTATGGCCATGAAAATTTAGGCTGGCAGATGGTCTGAATTATGAGTAAGACAGTTTTATTGAATGAAAAGGAAGAAAAGGGTGAATCAGGGACTCTCACAGGGTCACAGACCCTGCTGCAGCACTCCTTGTCCAGCCCTCTGAATCCCAGGTTTCATGCAGAAAGAGGGTCTAGGTTCCTCCCTGCTGTAAACTGCATAAACTTCCCAAAGCTCCACCCCAGTGGGCAGACTGGTTGGAGTTCTCCAGGAACCCCCTCCCACGTGGCTGTCTCAATGCTTTTTCAATAGTCTCCCAAAGTCTTAACACATTCCAGCATTAACTCAAAGTCTCAAGTCCCAAGTTCAGAGTCTCATCTGGAGATGAATTCCTTCCACCTATGAGCCTGTGAAATCAAAACAAGTTATTTATTTCCTTCCAAGATACAATGTGGGGTACAAATATTAGGTGAACATTCCCATTCCACAAGGGAAAAATCAGCAAAAAGAAAGGGGCTATAGGTTCCATGCAAGTTTGAAATTCTTCAGGGCAGTAATTAAATCTTAAAATTCCAAAATAATCTTCTTTAACCTACAGGACACACTGGTGCAAAGGTGGGCTTCCAAAGCTTTGGGGAACTCCATCCTGTGGCTTTGCAGAGTTCAGCTCCTGTGTCTGCTCTCATGGTTTGGAGTTGAATGCCTGCAGCTTTTCCAGGTGCAGTATGCAACCTTCTAGTTGAATTTACCGTTCTAGGGTCTGGAGGTTGGTGGCCCTCTTCCTACAGTTCCACTAGGGAGTACCCTAGTGAGGATTCAGTGTAGGGTCTCCAACTCTACATTTCCTCTTCATATACCTAATAGAGGTTCTCTCTATGGGTCCCATCTCTGCAGCAGACTCCTGCCTTGGCACTCAAGCTTTCTCATACATCCTCTGAAATGTAAGCAAAGGATGTTGAGTTTCCTTCACTCTTACACTCTGTGTGCCCATAGGCTTTACACCACATAAAAGCTGCCAAGGCTTATGGCTTGCATCCTTCAGAATGGTGACCCAAGCTGTTCCTAGGGTCCTTTGAGCTGAGGATGGAGCCCAAGTGGTGACAATTTGAGAAGCATCATCCTGAAATGGTGCAGGGCAGTGTTTCCCTGGGCCTGGGACAGGAAACCATTCAGTCCTTCTAGGCCTCAGGGCTTGTGATGCAAGAGGCTGGCTCAAAGACCTCTGAAATGCTTTCAAGGCCTTTTTTATATTTTCTTTGCACTTGGTTTCTTTTCAATTACGCAGATCTCACTAGTAAGTGGTTTCTCCATAGCCTGCTTGAATCCTTCTTCAGAAAATGGGCTTTTCTTTTTTACCACATAGCCAGACTACACATTTTTCAAACTTTTACCCCCTGCTTTCTCTTTAAATGTAACTTCCAACTTCAAGGCATTTCTTTGTCCCCACATTTGAGTTTAAGTTTTTAGAAACAGCCAGGCCACATCTTGAATGCTTTGGTGCTTAGAAATTTCTTGCACCAGATAACCTAGGTTATTACTCTCAAGTTCAAACTTCCACAGACTCATAATATAGCCAAGTTATTTGCTAAGGCATAAAAAGAGTGACCTTAGCGCCACTCCTAAGTAAGTTCTTCATTCTAACTGAGACCTCGTCAGCCTGAACTTCACTATTCATCTTGACAAGCATCTGATCACAACCATTTAATCAGTCTATAAGAAACTCGAAACTCTGCCTCATCTTTATGTCTTCTGAACCCTCTAAATTTTTCCAAACTTTGCCCATTCCCCAGTTACAAAGCTCCTTCCACTTCTTCAGATATATTTATAACAACACTCTACTCTTTGTACCAATTTTCTGTGTTAGGTGGTTATTACATTGCTATAAATAAATACCTGAGGCTGAGTAAATTTATAAAGAAAGGGGGTTTAATTGGTTCTGCTGGCTGTACAGGAAGCATGGCAGTGGCATCTGCTTGGCTTCTGGAGAGGCCCCAGGAAGCTTTTACTAATGGTGGAAGGTGAAACAAGAGAAGACACATCATATGATTAAAGCAGGAGCAAGAGAGATGGGAGAGGTGTCACACTTTTGAACAAGCAGATCTTCCGAAAACTCACTATTATGGGAACAGCACCAAGCCATGCAGAATCTGTCCCCGTGACCCAAACCCCTCCCATAAGGCCACACCTCCAACATTGGTGATTGCATTTCAACATGAGATTTGGGTGGGGACAACTATTTAAATTACATCAATTATCCTGATACCAAAACCTGATAAAAGCACAACAAAAAAGAGAAAACTATAGGCAAATATCTCAGATGAATGTTGATGCAAAAATCCTCAACAAAATACAAATACACTGAATTCAATAGCACATTAAAAGGATCATTCATCATGAACAAGCAGGATATATCTCATGCATGTTTGACATATGCATATAAATCAGTGTGATACATTATATCAACAGAATGAAGGACAACTCTATATAATTATTATAATTGATGCTGAAAAGCATTCAGTAACATTCATCATTATTTTGTAATTTAGAAAAACTAAAAAAATTGAGCATAAAGGAAATATACCTTAACACAATAAAAGCCATGTTCAGCAGACCCACAGCTGGCATCATACTGAATGGGGAAAAAGTAAAAGCCTTTCTTCTCAGATCTGGAATAAGACAAGGATGCCCACTTTCACCAATGTTATTCAACACAGTACTGGAATTCACAGCTAAAGCAATTAGATAAAGAAACAAATAAAGGGCATTCAAATTGAAACAGAAGTGAAATTATCCTTGTGTGTAGACATTATGATCTTATATTTAAAAAATCTAAAGACTGCACCAGAAATCTATTAGAACTGGTAAGTTCAGTAAAGCTGTAGGATACAAAATCAATACATAAAAATCAGTATCATTTCTATATGGCAATAGTAAACAATCTGAAAAATAAGAAAGTAATACCATTTACAAATGAATAGTTAAAAATAAAACAAAATGCCTGGGATTAAACTTAACCAAGTAAGTAAATGGTCTCTTCAATGAAAACTATAAAACAGTGATGTAAGAAAGAAAAATATCTTAATGTTCATGAATTGGAAGAATCAGCATTTTTGTTAAAGTGTTCATACTATCCAACACAATCTACAGATTAAATGCAGTTTCCATCAAAATACTGATAGCATTCTTCACAGAAATAGAATACAAAATGTAAAAGTATAAATGGAATCACAAAAGACTCAGTATAGCCAAAGCCATCCCGAAGAAAAAGAACAAAACTGGAAAACTCACATTACTTTATTTCAAATTACACAACAGTGTTATAGTAACCCACAGCATGCTAGTGGCAAGAAAAAACAGCAAAACAACAACAACAACAACAACAACAACCCATCATATAGACCAATAGACAAGAACAGAGAACCCAAAAAATAAATCCATACATATACCATGAATTCATTTTTAACAAAGGTGCCAAAAACATGCATTGAGGAAAGGACGGTTTCTTTAATACACGATACTGGGAAAACTGGATATTTATATGTGGAAGCATGACTCTGGGTCTCTATCTCTTGCTATATACAAAATTCAAATCAAAATGGATTAAAGACCTAAATCTAAGACCTAAAACTAGCAAACCACTAAAAAGGAACATTGAGGAAACTAGCCAGGACATTGACGTGGGCAAAGATGTCTTGAGTAATATCTCAAAGGCACAGGCAACCAAAGCAAAAATGGACAAATGAGAGGTTGTCCCATTATGTTATAAAGCTTCTGCACGGCAACAGAAGCAATCAAAAAAGTAGAGCCAATCTATGGAATGGGAGGAAATATTTGCAAATTATCCATCTGATAAGGATTAATAAACAGAATAAGGAGCTCAAACAACTCAATTGGAAAAAATATAATAATCCAGTTAAACAATGGGCAAAATATAGGAATAGACATTTCTCAAAAGACGACATATAAATGGCAAAGAGGTGTGTGAAAAAAATGCCAGGCAACATTATTTATCAGAGAAATGCAAATCAAAACTACAGTGAGTTATTATCTCACACCAATTAAAATGGGCTTTAACCAAAAGACAAGTAATAAATAACAGATGGTGATGAGGATGTGGAGAAAGGAGAACCCTCATACACTGTTTTTGGTGGGAATGTAAATTAATACCACCGCTATGAAGAACTACCATGTGATCCAGCAACCTCACTGCTAGGCATAAATTCAAAAGAAAGGAAGTCAGTATATTGAAGAAATATCTGCACCCCCATGTTTTTGTAGCACTATTCACAGTAGCCAAGATTTGAAATCAAATTAAGTGTTTCTCAACAGATGAATGAATGAAGATGGGGTACCTATATACGGTGAAATAGTATTCAGTATTAAGAAAGGATGAGATCCTGTCATTTGCCACAACATGGATGGAGCTTGAGGATATTATATTAAGGGAAATAAGCCAGGCACAGAAAGACAAATTTCACAGGTTCTCACTCATAGATGGGAGCTAAACATTAAAACAATTGAAGTCATGAATAGATAGTATAGAATGATTGTTACCAGATGCTAGCAAGGGTAGCAGGGAAGAGGAGAAAATATACCTCAGTTACCCTGATGTGATTATCACACATTATATGACTATATCAAAACGTCACATGCATCCTAGAATAAATATACCTACTATGTACCCATAAAATTAAAAATGTTAAAATTTCAATATTCATCAAAGCGTTGGGTAATACAAGCCTTTTGCCTCCAGTAATACTGTTACTTAATTGATATTTGATAATTTGCCTTATACCTCTTTTATAATATATTATTATAGTATAGATAGTACAGATACTGTACTGCTTAATAAATATAAAGTACAGATACTGTACCACTCAATAAATATAAATATATTTTAAAACCCTGTTTAATCCAAAGAAGCTACTTTTAAAGACAGTACTTTTTAATACTTAGGAAGACATTAGGCACCTGAAAATTTATGCCTGTGCAAAGTGTGTGTTACTATGAAGCTGGTTAGACAAAGAGCAATAAATATAGCTTACTGGATAAAGCAGTGATTTTAATGACAGTCATTATTAGTGATATTTTCTATATATCATTGACTTTAAAGCAATTACAGAATTAAAATCTTCTGTCAAAACAAAAATGCTTCTCCAAAAGGGTAACATTGCCTAAGTTCCCCTTCCTTCCTTCCTTCCTTCCTTCCTTCCTTCCTTCCTTCCTTCCTTCCTTCCTTCCTTCCTTCCTTCCTTTCTCTCCTTCCTTCCTCTCTCCTTCCTTCCTTCCTTCCCTCCCTCCCTCCTCCTCCTCCTTCTTTCTTTCTCTCTCTTTTCCTTCCTTCCTTCCTTCCTTCCTTCCTTCCTTCCTTCCTTCCTTCCTTCCTTCCTTCCTTCCTTCCTTCCTTTCTCTCTCCTTCCTTCCTTCCTTTCTCTCTCCTTCCTTCCTTCCTTTCTCTCTCCTTCCTTCCTTCCCTCCCTCCCTCCTCCTACTTCTTCTTTCTTTCTCTCTCTCTCTCTCCCTCTCTCTTTCTCTCTCTTTCTTCTGGAGAGACAGGGTCTCTCACACTGTCACTCAGGCTTGAGTGCAGTGGTGCCATCATAGCTCACTGCAACCTCTAACTACTTGGCTCACGTGACCCTCCCGCCTCAGCCTACGAAGTAGTTGGGACTACAGGTACTCTTCACTGTGGCCAGCTAATTTTTTTTTTTTTAATTTCTAATTTTTTAGAGACTTTGGCTCACTTTGTTGGCCCGGCTTATCTCTAACTTTTGACTTCAGGTTAACCTCCGCCTCTCAAAGTGCTAGGATTACAATGTGAGCCAGCCTGTCCAGCCCACATGGCCTATTTTCTATCAGCTAGATCAGTCTGATACTCTGGTCCACAGACATAATGTAAATACAAATATCTATGTCTGTCTATCTATTTGTACTGAACTTTTTGAATTCTAGAAATTTTCTCTTTCTTACTTTAATAACAAAATTTGGTCTTTAGGATTCTGTAATAGCAATTTGAAAGATTCACCAAAAGCTTATTTTATTCAGCTTATCTTTTGGCCTCCCTTCAGAAAAGATAACCAGTCCAGTTACTCTTGAGTCTATCATTACTATAACAATACTTTCAACTAGTACAGTGCTTTGACATTTTCAAAATGCTTTCAAATATGTCAGTTTATTCCATAATGGTTTATAGAGAGTTTAAAATGATTATTTTTTCAAAATTACAGCTGAGGAAATAAAAGCTTAGCTAAATTAAATTAATTTTCCAAGAACAAACAGTTCCCTAGGGAGATACTACATCTGAATAAGATCTGAGTTTTCAAATTCCAATTCTAGTGCTCTTTTCAGCAGATCCTATTTCTAAAACACAACATTAAACACATCAAATCAAAATAAAATACTTTCTAAAATCTAAAATTGCCTCACTAGAACTAAACAAATATACAAACAACTTCTATTTTAAAAGTCTGGGTTTACATTATATGTATTTGTTACATATGCTGACAAATGGAGAATAAAGTATGTTTACTAATCTGCGCTATTACTATTATCCCAGGGGTACTAGCCTTATGACCTTAGGTGGGTTAGTCCTTCCTGTATCGCAGACGCTGCTTCTAGTTCTGTTACTGAGGATAATAATTTCTTAGAGTTTGCCAAATAGTAGACACTGCATAATTGAGAGTGATTACAGTAATACCACTATAATTCCCACTACTCTTATTCCATCTAAACCTGGATTGTCTTTTGATGCAGGGGGCAGCATTGCGTCATTTGTTACTTTGCCCTGGAATGTCAGTAGGGAAGGGTGAAGGGTTAGTTGGAAGATGGTCCATTTACTAGGTTTCATTGGCTCTCTTATTCAGGTTGCTCTTGATGGCTTAGCTTACTTAGTTAAATGTTTAAATATTTTCTTTACTTTGCTATAAAATGAGAGTGATGTTAATGTATAATGATAATTTAATAATTTGTAAATAATCTGTAGACTGCAAAGTGTCAAACATGTTACAGTAACCCCTGCCTTCATCCATGGTGGATGTGTTCCAAGACCTCCAGCGTAACTGTGTTTAGTACTGAACCCTATATACTGTTTTTTTTCCCCTTTATATACACATTTATGATAGAGTTTAATTTAAAATTAGGCACAGTAAGAGATTATTAATAAGAACTAATAATAACATAGAACAGTTATAAAAATTTACTATAATAAAAGTTATATGCATGTGGTCTCTCTCAAAATATCTTACTGTACTGTAACTAAAACTGCTAAAAGCAAAATTCTGGAAAAAGGAAGACTATTGTCTTGTTGCATATGGTAGGTTTAATGAATCATAATATGAGCTAAATAGTCATTATTCCTTTAAGGGTTCATGTGATTGCTTTAATTCATAATGGATATATGTGTTAGACAAACACATTGGGAGTCAAATGGAAAACAAATAAATATAGGACAAATATTTACGATTGACAAACACTTTATGTTGATATGGTAAGCAAATGTGAAAAGTAATCTGTTCTATAATACACACAGGGTACGTTTCTGCTAACCAGCCTTAGAATCTATAATTGCTTCACCTCCCCCAAGGGAAAACTGGTAACATTTCTTCTTATTCTGCCATGTATTTGGCTTTCAAATTAATAGTCACATTCTGTCTGGAATGTAATTGGCAGATGAATAGATGTCTGAAACTGGCTGAGGACATTTCAGTTACTATAAAAATCCTCTTGATTTTCTGTGTTGATACAATTAGACTTTTCTCGCAGTTGTCCTTGAATTTTGACACAAAGGTACGCATGGCATTAATACCTTATAACCACTAGATGTCACTATTTTCAAAGCAATAATTTAGAATTGTGCTATGATGTAATCTAAAGGATATAACATTTGCAGTTTGCATCTCTCTCATTCCTTTCCCCTTTAAATTTGTGAATTTGGTTTAAAGATAAAATTAGATTTCTAAAAACCGTTGTGAAAATAAAGCAGGTTCATATGCCCAAATATACACTTTATTCTTTGACACTGAAGACTATCAACCTGAAATTGTGTGTATTGTAAGAAAAAAAAAAAAAAAATAAGACATTACAGAACTAGGGCAAAAGAAATAGAGTTTTCCCAGGGGTTTTTAGCCTATCCTAAATACCCATAATACATTTGCCAAGAGAAAGACTGAGAGACAAAGGAAGTTGTGTTAGCATGAAAGAGAAACCTCATGTCCTTCTTTTTTGGTTTAATAATTTAGAAAAAAATGCATCCCCTGTGTTTGTATAAATAACACAATTCACAGATATGATTCTACTCTGTGAGAGATTCATAGAATGAGTCAACATTACATGAGAACTCATAAAATTCTACCCTGAAGAGGTGGCAAAGAACTGTCTGTAGCAGTTCTTTGGCTAGAAAAAAAATAACATTTTTCAATAACAGTTTTCAAGGAAAAATAGCTTGGAAGAGTATTATATATTCAAAATAGTTAATATATAATTAAAGGAATGCTTGATGTAATATTTATATTTTTATTTCGAATTCTCTATATTTTACAAAGAATATTTCTTATTTAAAAAATAGATAAAATGTGCAATATGCCACTAACACCGCATACCTCCCCCATATTTTCTCTGAGTATCAAGAGCTGATAATGCCAGCTGCGGCAGAATGGGGCCCTGGACCTGAATAGCTTACCGTCCATTAACCCGTTAGCAAAATGAGCGACCTACAATGTCGGGAAAAAAAGTCAAACGTTTTACTCACCTAACTTTTCTCTAGACTGTGCCCGTTTCTACTTTTACACCTAGGAGATATCTGGCAAACTGTATTCTATTATCCTGAAAGAGAAGTCCCTGGCAACAAAGTTAGATATTTATCAAAGATCCTACTTTTCAGTAAGAAAGAGACATAGACATGAAGTAATATTAACAAAAAGCAATTAAAGATTCAGAGACACAACTAGTTAACTAATAGGGCCACTGAATGGAGCCACTTGTGAGCTCCTCAAGTATGGCTGTAGCTTATTGAATAATAGAAGGTAGTAATTTTCTTTGAGTATATTAACAAAACAAATGTCTTCGAATAGCTATTCATTCATTCATTGACTCACTTATTCACTCAACAAGTGTTTATCGAGTAACTTACTATGTCCTGGTACTATTCTATCTTCCTGATTGACAGCAGTAAATGAAAGAAGACAAAATCTGTGCCCTCTTAGTGTGTGTGTTGCAGTAGGGAAAAAGTATAATTGCCTTCATTCTTCATTTTTAAATTAAACCTAAATTATTATGATACTTTAAGAAATGCACCTAATAACACCCAAATATTTGTTCTTTAACCATCTTCATATTCTGTAAATAGCTTTTCTGTAAAAATTGCAACATTCTTCTATGGAATTATGTTTAATAGATTTTTATATTAAATAGCATTTTCCTACCCAACAGCAGTTATTTTCCATTTTGCTCAAGAGCTATAATATCACCAAAAGAGAGTATGTGCATATTCAAAGGAGGATATATACATATCACAGACATGAGAGAAAAGCAAAACTAATTTATTTCTTCATGATTTTGTCATTGATAAATTATCTAGGAATCTTTCTCTGTATCAATATATTTTGATATCTACAGGGACCAGTTCATATTGTTAGTATGTTTTCAAAATAGGCATTTCTTTTGTCTTCTAAAAGAAGTTACTAATATGCTAACATCAAAAGGATTTATGTTTTGTTCACTGAAATTGAGAGTTTGCTCTAGTTAAAAAATTTAATGGTCTTTCCTCAGTTTTTTTTCCCCCTTGACCACCATTTTATTGTGGTGTTAGTGATGAATGTATTGTCTCTTAATTAGTCATATGTATCTTTACTTCCAAAATCAAGGTGTAGATACAAAAATTGAAAATCAATATTTGTTAGAGGAAAGCAATTATCTGTATCAGGGGAAATTTTAGAATAAATACATATATTCTACATTTAGTTAATCACTGTTTCTTAGATAGAGATTAATGCAAAATTCACTAAAGAGACTTCTTTCAAATTTAGGCCAAAATTTAATCATCCTAACCATTCTCAGCTATTATGTGAAACATTAATAAACAGGAAAATTTATGCTAGTTTTATAGACTAAAAAGGATGAAAATTCTTAGTCAATTTATAATTTTTCCATTTATTACTTTTTTTGTTTTTGTTTTGTTTTGTTATGTTTTGAGATGGAATCTCCCTCTGTCGCCCAGGCTAGATTGCAGTGGCGCAATCTCGGCTCACTGCAACTTCTGCCTCCCGGGTTCAAGCGATTCTTCTACCTCAGCCTCTCGAGTAGTTGGGACTACAGGTGTGCACCACCATGCCCAGCTGATTTTTGTATTTTTAGTAGACATGGGGTTTCACCATATTGGCCAGGCTGGTGTCAAACTCCTGATCTCATGATCTGCTCACCTCAGCCTCCCAAAGTGCTGGGACTACAGGCATGAGCCACTGCGCCGGCCCTTTTATTAGTTTTTAATCTTACATATTTACTGCTGCCTTGTTTGGTAAATAATATTTAACTTTTTAGTTTGGAAATCCTTAGAAATAACTAGATCAATTACTTTTGCTTTTCCTTTTTTTCCACATCTATTTCTCCTCATAGTCCAATAAACAATCACTTTTTCCAGAAGGCGAGTAAAGTGTGTAGTCACTTCTCTGCTGCTGCTGAGATAGTGCCTATCATTCTGATTTTTTACCATTGGGATCTACATCCATAGTCACTTTCCTCTTTCATTTTATTGCCTCTTCATTTCTTTTATTTGATGAACAACAGATTTTACGGATTGAGCTTCTGTGTCTCTATGTTTTAAACCCCATCTTTCCTTCCTTCTTTCTTTTTTTTGGTTATATTTGGAATAGTTTCTCAACTTGAACTTATAAATTCCTAATGCTGTATTTCACCATAGCCATTTATTATTAAAATCACAACTTTATCTTTTATCAATGAAGATTTTGATTTCTATATACTTTTTCCTGTTTTATGACTGCCTATTTCACATCATCTCTTCGGTTTATCAGTGGACTCTTCTTTAATATGTCCAGGAGAATATTAACTAGAACTTGTTTTTACATTTTCTTCTGCTTCCCATACTACCAATGCCAAGTCTTGATTTGTTTTTCCTTATGGCCTTTCTATTTTGCCTTTCCTCAAATGTTGGCAGTTCTTGTTTGGCTATTTGTATTTATACAAATAGGAATGACTAACTAACCAGGTAGCTGGTGAGGGTTTTCTTTGCACTGGATAAATTTCTTGACAATAGCTCCTCACCTATGAATATGAGGGCTAGGTGAAGTTTCTGGTAAATTCATATTTTGGTCATCAAGCAGGCTTTCCTCTAAGATAAGGGGATGGGATCTCCATATATGTTGGATTTTGGGGTTTAGCAAATAAAAATGCAAGACACCTAGTTAAGTGTGAATTTCAAATAAATAATAATATTTTAGAATGAATGTGTCTTATGTAATATTTGGGAAATATTTAATTTATTTTTGTATATCTGAAGTTTACATATCCTGTATTTTTTTTGTAGTTTATCTAGCAAACCTATTGTCAAGTAAACATTTATGGAAGCTCAGCTATATCTCAGATTCTGCCCTTTGTCTTTCTTCATTCCAATTATCCATTTCATTTTACTGAGCTTCTTAAATAGATTACCCAAAATAAATAGTGAATGGGGTTGGGGACACCAACCATATATGTATGTAATCTTATTCACCTGATTCACAATCACTGAATGATCTTCTGCTTTGAGCCACTTGTGGGCAATTTGCTCATAGTTACTGTGTGAAGAACATCACTTCTGTGATGCATTAGTAACCTCTGCTTTGCTTAAGTTATCAATGAATTTGCATTCTATCTCCAGAAGTTTTTCAAAACATCTGACCTGAAAATGGCATAGTTATATATTTTTAGCACTGTTGTGCATCCATTTGTTTTAATTTACAGCCTTTACCATGAGATCTCGGAGAGGAAGAGAGACTACAATGGATGACAGGAGCCATTGTCTTCCCATGTGTATCCACACCTCTCATTTGGAATCAATCATTCATCCTATGCTCAGAAAAACTGAGGACAATTTGATAAATTATGTTAAAGATGCTAAAGATGTTATAAATTCTTAACGGTGCTTCTTCTAGCTGCTACTACATTTCCATGCTACAGTTTACACTAAACCTCTTCAAAATAATTTACATCTTTTGTTTCCAAATCTTCCTAACTATTCTGTTGAAAACTCACTTGAGTCAGGCTTTCATCTCCAACCATTCTATCTTATTATTGAATAATAATAGAACCATTTTCACAGTTTTTAGACTAGCTTACTTCTCAGTGATAATTTTAGGCATTATTCAAACCTATTTTGGCTTCCAATATAGCATTAATTCAGTAACTAGGTATATGACAAAAGTAGTGAATATAGATCCCTGATTCACAATTTTTCTCAAATGCATTCAAGATGGATTAAGTCCATTAAAAAAATTTTTACCTAAAAAGTGCTAGAAGAAAACATAGCTAAATATTTAAAAAGTTTTAGAGCAAAGAATATTAAACATGATACAAAAGACACCATTCATACAGGAAAATATTGATAGATTTAATAACAAAAAATAATACTTTTGTGAATCGAAAGAGCACAAAAGTAAACAAAAATGTTAGATAAATATTTGCAAGAATTATTGATAAAAATATGATACTTAATATCTAATAAATCTCTTAAGAATCAATGGAAAAAAGACCCGATAGCAAAATAGGCGCAGGACACAATCAGACATGCCAGAAAGAAAGATGTGCTGAAGGCTGATGAAAAGATCATACTAAAATGTTCAGTGTCACTGTAATTTGAGAAATGTAAATTAAACAGCAACTTGCTGCAGTGTCTTGCCTATTAGGAATATAATCTTTGAAGAATGTCAATTATCTGGGAGAGAAGAAATTAACAGCCACTCTTATACCTGGCTGGTAGATATTTATTGATAAGACAGAAATATTTGGAAACTGACTAAAACAAGATTGGTTATTCAAATCATGGCTAATTTCTGTGATGGTATATTATTCAGTTATTAAATGATTTTGTGCAAACGTTTTAAGTCTTTCATTTGTGTGAACAATCAAATTGCTAATTGAGCATATTGGCCTAAAAATAATACATATAATAGTTACAAAATAGTACACATAATACAAATATAAATTTTTTCTGCCTTCTTTGATTTCATATCCAAGGTCTGTCCATTTTATTGTTTATTTATTTCTTATATCTTTTTCCTGTTTTCTGCCCTTGCAACCACTGAACTTGTTTAGGTGTTTCCCAGTTGAACTATTACGGTAGCTTCTTTATCAGTCCTTGTATCTTTTATTTCTATCCTACCAACAGAATAGTTTTTCTGTATTAGTGTGTTCTCATTATGCTGATAAAGACATAGCTGAGACTGGGTAATTTATAAAGGAAAGAGGTTTGACTCACAGTTCAGCATGGCTGCAACGGCCTCAGGAACTTAAAATCATGGCAGAAGGGGAAGCAAACATGTCCTTCTTTACATAGTGGCAGGAAGGAGAAGTGCTGAGCAAAGGAGGAAAAGCCCCTTATAAAACCATCAGATCTTGTGAGAACTCACTCACTATCAGGAGAATAGCATGGGGGTAACCACCCCCGTAATTCAGTTACCTTCCACTGGGTCACTCACATGACATGTGGGGATTATGGGAACTAAAATTCAAGATTTGGATGGGGACACAGCCAGACTGTATCACTTTCTAACACTCAAATTTAATCTCCTTCTTACAATTCTTCAGTGGTTTCTATAGCATGCCAGAAAATGTCCAAGCTGCTGAGCATATAATATCCCCAAATCTTTTTGATCTGAAGCCTAGCTACCTGTCTAGGTGGGTGTTCCATTACTGTGCTTCTTAATTTCCTTCTGTGTTGGTTTCCTAGGGCTGCCATAACATATTACTACTAATGTGGTGACATCAGAAAACAGAAATTAATTCTCTTACTGGCCAGAAGTTCAAAATGAAGGTGATTTACTCTGGAGGGTCTGAAGAAGGGTTCAGTCCATGCCTCTCTCCTGGCTTCTGATGACTGCCAGCAACCTTAGCTTTCCTCTGCTTGAAGCTGCGTAACTCCAATCTCTGACTCCGAGTTCACTTGGCTTTCCTTTTTTCTGCTTCTGTTTGTCAAATATTTCCTTACTTTCTCTTATAAGGACACCAGTCATTGGATTTAAGACCCATCCAAAATCTGGAATGATCGCATCTTGAGAACCTTAATTACATGTGCAAAGGCCATGTTTCTAAATCAGGTCACACTCATAGTACAGTGGTTAGACTTGGGCATGTCTTTTTTGAGAATGCTATTCAACCAATTGTACCTTCACTTCTTATTGTTTCATAGTACTGAAGTCCATATGATCCCCCAAACCATCCTCTATCTTTACACATATTTAAGATGAGATGCATTCTGCCTGTAATTTTTTCATGTTATATCAACAAAGTTTTCTTATTTTTCTAGTTGTATCTCAAGGTCTAGTTTGTATAAGACTTTTCTAACTGTTATGTAAGACCTGGCTTCTCTCACACCTCTAATGGTCCAATGGCCAGTACATCAATATATCACTGCACTGGGAAGTTTTCTTCCATGATTCTTTGTATTGAACTATGACTCCTTATACACAGAAATAATGCCTTTTGACCTTTGCACTCTTAGGATTCCTTTGGTCAATAAATTTCTTCACAAAGCTTCATCAGACACTGCACTGTAGAATACTGAAACCTATACAAACAGATATTCCTTTTTTGTATCACTATACTTTAAGTTCTGGGATACTTGTGCAGGACATGCAGATTTGTTACATAGGTATACATGTGCCATGGTGGTTTGCTGCATCCCATCAACTCGTTATCTACATTGGGCATTTCTCCTAATGCTATCCTTCCCCTAGCCCCCTACCCACCGACAGGTCCCAGTGTGCGATGTGTTCTCATTGTTTAACTCTCACTTATGAGTAAGAACATTTGGTGATTGGTTTTCTGTTCTTGTGTTACTTTGCTGAGAATGATGGTTTCCAGTTTCATCCATGTCCCTGCAAAGGACATGAACTCATCCTTTTTTTTATGGCTGCATAGTATTCCATGGTGTGTATGTGCCACATTTCTTATATATAGTCTATCTTTGATTAGCATTTGGGTTGGTTCCAAGTCTTTGCTATTGTGAACAGTGCCACAGTAAACATACGTGTTTATGTGTCTTTATAGTAGAATGATTTATAATCCTTTGGGTATATACCCAGTAATAAGATTTCTGGGCCAAATGGTATTTCTAGTTCTAGATCCTCAAATTTCTTTCCATGACATGGTACTGGAGACTGAAGGAGTTGCCAGGAAAATAAATCAAATACATAGCTCTTGACCTCAAGCATTTTGTTATAGATTGAAAACAATTTTTGAAAGATTAAATACCTATTTGTGACATGCATATAATTAAATTACAAAGGAAAGGAAACACACTACTTACTATGTGTGTTAAGAAGAGTAAATAATCACTGCAATGGCATAGATGCAGGCTTCACAAGAAAATGCAAATTAAAGAGGACCTTACAGAAAGAGCAGGATTTGGAGAGCACACAAAATGTCCTTTAAATAGATAATTGAATGATGAGAAGGAAATAGTTTATGCAAGCCATTGAATCTTCAATTAGTTCAGTTCACTTGAGAGCTTCATCCATGAAGGCCATGTATTTAGAAACAGCAATGTCATATCATACAGAGCAATAGAGTTGGGAGCCTGACAGACCTGGCTTTGAATTGCCGTATGCTACTTCCTAGCTATGTGACCTAAGGTAAATTATATAACACTTTAAATCTGCATTCTAATTCATAAATTATTGAGAAGAAATCTTACCTTCCCTTATGGTCATGTGAATTTAAATGACAATACATATGTAAAGGGCCTATTTCATAGATACTAGTTAATGAAGGTGAAATCTCTTTGGAGTTGTGTTTTTATTTTACTGTTCTTGTTTTGTATCCCCCTTTTCTTTTTCCCAGCAGACTGGTACTAAGGTCAATTCAAGGTAGTGACAGTATGCTTCTCTGATTAAGTGCTTTGGTTTAGATAAAGAGCACACTTAAAACTGTTGTTGATTCAGCTAAAAAGGACATTGAATCTAGAAACCCCAAACTTAATTCATGGCTCTTATGCTTGGGAAAATCATGATAACCAGGCTTTACCACCAACGATGCAATGAAAAGAGCATCAGCCATCCACTTCTTTAGCAGCAATTAATAAAAAAGGAGGATATGGTGTTTGCCCGGGGATTATAGCTTCTCTGTGGAGAGGTGCTAAATTTGTAATGAGTTGGTATCTAGCTGAAATTAGGAGCCAGCTGCAGGTTTACTGACTTCTCATTCTAAATTTAGAGAAAGCTGGGTAGTCATAAAAGTGAAAAGTTTTCAAATTGTGAGATTTCTTTAGCAGGTGACTGTTGTTTCTTGCTGTGCTTACATGGTAATGATTCTCACACTTGCACCTGCATCAGAATTTCCTGGAGGATTTATTAAGCCTAGATTCCTGTGCACTCACTCACCTCCAGAACATCTGGTTTAGGAGATCTGGCATGGAGTGTGGTCACTTGCATTTCTGTAAGCTCACTGGTGATACTCATGCTGTTGGACTGCAGATTATACTATGAGAATGACAGTTTTAGAGAAACAACACTTAATCTCACAAACGGGCTTTGTGTTTAACAATGTTTAAATGTTTAGCATATACCTGTGAGTAGGGCTTAATGGCTGCATACACAAAAGTATTAAATAACCCTTGTATTGAAACTGGAATTCCTCATCAACCCTTCACTCATGTTTCATTTGGGGAGACTTCTCACCAAAGGAGGAGAAAACAGATATGTTTTCTGTCATATTTAAACCACTGCTCACTGCAATCAGATATTTGTCACCTGGAATTCACATAGCATGGGATGTGAGAGAAGGAGAATGTTATCAGCAGCTGCTGTGATAAGTATTGCATCATTTTGTGATAATGGCACTTAACTGGGAAAGCCATCAACTGCTTTAAAATTAGGGCAGCTACAACTCTGGCATCAAATGAATGTTTGTCACTAAAGCGGTCCCAGACTCACGACATAGCTGATTCTGAGAACACTGCATGATGCATTCACATTTTCATCCGTGGGTTTGACCAAATGGTTCTGTTACTTTACAGACAGGGTATCCTAATACCATTAGCTTCGAGTCAGTGTTTGAATAGATCTCCTATAGTTTTCTTTTTTTTTTTTCATTCCTTTTTTTTTTTTTAACACAAACTACTTTAAGTAACATTCTTTGTTCTTGAATATCCTGAAATAAAAGTAGAAATCTAGGTGACACATTACAATAAAATGCTTTCTATTATTGAAACGTGGTTGGTAAGAATCATAAATATAAATCTGAGTGATATGGAACCAGATCTGCCATGAGGAAAATATTATCTATACTTTAATGTTAAATAACACATCTATTCTCAAAAATGTTTATTCTAAAGAAAAATGCATTGATTAAAAATGTTGATACAATATGGACTTCTGCTTCTAAGCTGAAGGAGATACATTTGTTCCTACTTCTTCTACTAGGTACAACTAAAACCTCTGGACATTATATAAAAATGTTGAGCAAATGACACCTGTTTCCTACCACCAGAAGCAGTAGTCCCACAGTGTCAATCCATGGGACAGTTTGTAGGTATTGGAGTCATCAACTTCTATGAATGGAATGTTTTTGTTCTCCCCAAATTCATATGTTGAAGCCCTAATCCCAAAGTAATGGCATTTGGAAGTGGGGCCTTTACATGTGAGGGTAGGACCTCCAAGATGAGATTAGTACTCCTGTGAGTAGATGAAGGGACCAAAACTCCTTTTTCTCCAATACACTCCTCACCCACCATATGAGGATATAGTGAGAAGGTGACCTTCTGTGAACCAAGAATCTGACCATGCTGGCACTCTGACCTTGGACTCCCAGCTTCCAGAACAATGAGAAATAAATATCTGTCTTTTTAGCCATGCAATATTTTGTTACAGCAGTCCAAACTAAGATAAAAGGAAAGATATAACTCCTATAGGCACTGGATGGAACAATATTTTATCCACATAGAGAAGAGACAGAACAAGATTAGCTTAAGTAGCAGGTGTCAGTAACTCATCACCAGCAGGTCACATCTCCAGCCAGGGCAGGGTGATGGTCTTCACAAACCCTCTTGTGCTACAGAGATGTCTGCTCTCACCACTTTTATTCAATACAGTATTGTATGGTCTAGCCAGTGTAGTAGGCAAGAAAATTAAACAAAAGACGAAGATCGGAAATAAAGAAACAAAACTATTACTATTAGTAGATTGCATCCCATCTACATAGAAAATCCCAATAAATTGACAGTAAAAATGCCTAAAACTAATAAACAACTTCCATAAGTTGCTGAGTACTAAGTCAACATATAAAAATAATTTTATTTCTATATACTAGCAATAAACACATGAACATTAAGATTATAGTTGTTCATAAAATTAAATAAGTATGTTTTTAATAAAAATTATGCCACACTTACATGCTGAAAACTACAAAATGCTGCAAAATAAATCAAAGATAACCTAAATAAACTAAGAGGCATACTGTATTCATGGATTAGAAGAATTAATACAGTAATAAGACCAATTCCTTGCAAATGGATTTTTCATGGCTTGTAGGGAGGGGTAGACATAGACCAAAGTAACAGAATAGAGAACTCAGAAATTGATCTACAAAATTCTGCCCAACTTATTTCTTTAAAATGTGAAAAAGCAATTGAATAGAGGAAAGATAGTATTCTCAAAAAATAGTGCTAGAGCAATTTGATACCCATTATAATAAACTTTAACTTAAATTGGATCTTGTACTTAAACCTAAAACTATAAAACACTTAGACAAAAATAGGATAATGTCTGGGGGATCTAGACTTAGTGAACAGTTCTTAAACTTGAAAACAATAGTATGTTTCAGAAGAGAAAAAACTGATTAATAGAACTCTATCACCAAAACAAAACAAAACAAAACAAAACAAAAAACTGGGTGTAGTGGTTCACGTCAGTAATTCCAGCACTTTGGGAAGCCAAGGCAGGTGGATCACTTGAGGTCAGGAGCTAGAGACCAGCCTGGCCAACATGGTGAAACACCATCTCTACTAAAAAAACAAAAGTTAGCTGGGCATGTTGGCAAGTGCCCGTAATCCCAGCTACTCAGGAGGCTGAGGCAGGAGAATCACTTGAACCTAGGAGGTGGAGGTTGTAGTGAGCCAAGATCTCACCACTGCACTCCAGCTTGAGTGATAGAATGAGACTCTGTCTCAAAAAAAAAATAATAATAAATAAACAACTTTTGATCCATGAAGAACCTCTTTAAAAGGATAAATAGACAAACTACAGGGTGAAAGAAAATATTTACAAACCATATATCCAACAGATTACTAAGATCTAGACTGTATAAAGGACTCACAAAATTTAATAGCAAGCAAAAATCCAATTATGGAATGATCAAAAAACACAAAGAAATAACTTATAAAAAAGAATATATAGATGACAAATAGGCTTATAAAATATGTTTAATATCATTAGATATTAGGGAAATGCAAATTAAAACCACAATGAGATATTACTATACATTTCTCAGAATGGCCAAAAAAAGTAAAATATCAAATGCTGGCAAAGGCATGGACAACCTCAATCACATGTATATTGCTAATGAGAATGTAAAATTATACAGGCATTCTGGAAAAAAACATTGATAGCTTATTTAAAAAATAAGTGTTCAACTACCATATGCCCCATTATTTGTACCTTTAGAAATTTATCTCACATAAATGAAAGTATGTTAATATGAAAACATATGCATGAATATTTATAGCGACTTTATTCATAATATCTCCAAAAAAGACACAACTCTGATGTTATTTAATGGTTGAAAGTTTAAATAAACTATGACATATATCTGGCATGGAATACTACTCAGCAAGAAAAAGGAATATGTTTTTTATTTTTTATTTTTTATTTATTTTTTAATTTTTTTATGGTTTTCTTTTTTTTTTATATACTTTTTATTGCATTTTAGGTTTGGGGGTACATGTGAAGAACATGCAAGATTGTTACATAGGAACACACATGGCAGTGTGATTTGCTGCCTTCCTCCCCATCACCTATATCTGGTATTTCTCCCCATGCTATCCCTCCCCAACTCCCCATATATGTTATTATTATGCACAACAATCTGAATGGATCTTCAGAGAATTATCCTGAATGTAAAAAGCCAACCCAAAAATGTCACATAAAGTATGATTTTATTTATATCAAATTATTGAAATGACACATTTATAAAAATGAAAAAAGATGAATAATTGCCAAAAGTTAAGGAAAGGTTGGGGGCAAGAGGGAAGCAAATGTGTTTATAAAAGGACAACATGAAAGAGCTTTGTTGGAAATATTCTGTATCTTCACTGAATCAATGTAAATATCTTGGTGGTTATATTTTACCATAATGTTGCAAGATGTTATCATTGAAAGAACCTGGGTAAATAAAATCTCTCTGTATTATTTCTTATAAATACATGTGAATCTACAATGATCTCAAAAAGTTTAATTATAAAATGTTATAATTTGATAGCTCCCTGCCAGTCTGAGTCAACTAACACTGAAATTTTTTAAAACCTAAGATAAATAGGTAAAAGTCATAACTGATATTAAATCAGAATCTTCTGATGTCAGCTGCGACGCCCCTTCTCCTTACACACATTCCTGTCTCATAATTCTGTCATTTATTATTTGAAGTGGTTAGTAGGAAGCAAATAATCTATTCTATTTATATTCATATATCATCTTATACATTTTAATCTCTGAGTTAAGAACAGTAGGTATTATTATCCCAATTTAAAAGCTGAATGAACTGATAACTAATTCTTGCTAGCTTTTGGCATCCTAGGTTCTAGCGCTATGCTCTTCCGTTATAACAGGTGACATGGTTTGGCTGTGTCCCCCCCCAAATCTCACCTGGAATTGTAATGATCCCCATGTGTCAAGGGTGGGGACAGGTGGTGATAATTGAATCATGGGTGCAATGTCACCCATACTGTTCTCATGGTAGTGAATTAGTCTCACAAGATCTGATGGTTTTATAAATGGGATTTTCCCATGCACAAGCTCTCCTGCCTGCTGACATGTAAGATGTGACTGCTCCTCATCACCTTCCACCATGTTGTGAGGCTTCCCGGCCATGTGGAACTGTGAGTCAATTAAACCTCTTTCCTTTATAAATTACCCAGTCTCGGGTATGTCGTTATTAGTAGCATGAGAACAGATTAATACAGTAGGGAAGGCAGAACATGTCTGATCACTCACAGGGTACACTGGTGAACATTTCTACTAGCATGCTTCTTGTGTTTGGTCCTAATTTTATTCTTTTTTCTCTTTTGTATTTTAAATAGTAAATATCATCAAGTTCTAACAGACTGAGCTAACTATGTGCCTAACAGACTGAGCGTTACTACATGTCCCTGGTCTGCAGTGTAGACCAAAGCCATCCTGTCTACTCTGCTGAGAAAGTACATTCTGAATCTATGCAGCTTGCTCTTTCCCTTAGCTAGACCTTAGGTAAAGTCACAGTTTTCTATTTCCTTTAATCCTACAACAAACTCCTAGTTGATTTTCCCACATCTGATTTCGTGTTCTTTATTTTCTTCTTTAGCCTCAGGTTGCTAATCTTTTAAAAATACAAGCTTAATCTTCTCATTCTTTTGCTCTGTAGTAAATCTTATCATTGTTCAAAATATTTTCTGCCTTTCCCTACTAGATATGGAGTAGAGGCCCAATGATACCACAATAGACATTTAATATGAGCAAAAAAAAAAAAAAAAAACCCCACAATTTTTGTTTTTTAAAAACCAAAAAACATTGTTTTTACAACCACCTTGGGATTCATTTGTTATTACAGCAGATACTTGCTTATGCTGTCTGATCTGACATGTGCCACATTCTCTGACAATGTTTTTGTACCTGCGATTGGGTCCAAAATACCTAGACTTCCAAATACTACATAATCTAAGTCTCTGTAAACTCCACCGATCCTATTTCCTGTCACATTTCTTACCCTAAATATTCTCAAAAAAGCATGGAACATATGTTTATTTAATACACTCACCATTATGCTGCATTGTGTGTACAATACTCCTTACCTCACTATGAGTCAAAATTATTCCTATTAATTCTTTAGGGGTTAGCTTAAGTATCATTTTCTCAGAAAAATGTTTCATGACTACCTGCAATCTAACATAAGGGTCTCTTTTACACAATCACAATTCTCTATTGTTAAGAGTACTCTTCAAATCATATTTATTCTACAAAATTTCTCCTACAAAATAAATGTAGTCAGAAAATTGTGAGGCAGTCATGTTGCTATTGTTGCTATTCTAAAGAGAAATGAGGCAACAGATTGTGATGAGAACATGATTAAGATTCCATCTCTCATATTTATTTGACTATATTTCTGAGAAAATATGACTTTTGAGTTAAGAGATTATATATTGTATACTTGGACCCAATGAATAATTTTACATTCAATATACTGAAGCACTAATAATTCATTAAGTTTTGAAAATTGAATATTGTATTTCTATAAATAATTACATTTAATCTTACTGCAGTAAGAATGTGATGAGGTCCATAATCCAGAACCTAGATTTCCATAGGAAAGAGGTGGGATCAAGGTTAATCAAGTCATGGAATTTTGGACCTCAGAATATCTAGATTCTAGTAAAGGAAAGGTCAAAGAAACACTCCATTTATAATTTTAACATTTGTGTTTGTTTAATTTATATAATCTGTCTTCCCCACTGGATTCAGACTCCATAAAAACTAGAGCTAAGGTTGTATCATCACATTCACTGTGCCAAGGACTGTATCTGACATATAGCAGAAGCTTAATAATATGACAATAAATATTTCTTTTTGCCGAAATATACTGTCCATCTGAATTATCAATTGTAATTGAATAGTAACTTACTTCTACAAAATGTGAATACACAATAACAATTCATTCTGTGGCTACCTAAAATAACAGGGTGCTTGGTATTTGTTTAGGTAGGTACATTCTCCAGTTATGTTTATAAGGGTTATTCTCTATGTTGAAATCTGTTTGGACAAATAGTAGCTACTGTTTATTGCATACTTATTTTGTGTCAGACACCATTCAAAAGTAATAACTATTTTATATGATTTAATCTGTATAATAATCCTGTGACAAACATATTTTATTTGACAGACAAAAAAGAATCTGATATTCAGATACTCTAAGTGATTTGCTCAAAGTCATATAGGTAGCAAGTAGCTCAGACTGAATTAAAACTCAACCCCAAAACCCAGGCTCCTAAGACCTATGGTCCTGCTTCCTCACAGCTCCATGACCAACCTCTTTGAATCCGATACAGATTTCTGACTCTGCTCATTTTGGAAGGTTACAGGTTGCTTATAGTTACTTTCCCCCTTCAATACTAAATTCAAAGACAAGATTATATCTGCTTTTTATTTTAATTTAACTACACAATGATAAAACCAGAAACTTAATGATCTCAAAAATGCTAATGTTTCACAATAAGGAGTCTGTATGGACACTTCGGTTGATACCTTAATTGATGGTTTTATCTAGTGTGAATATAAAACAGCAGATTTCATTATATAAACCGCCTTCTTCTGTAAAAAACATGGCAGGGTCAACATTCTCTGGGATTCTAGGTCTCAAAGGAAACTAAACAATGGGATGTTGATAAGTGAGTTGCACCATTATCACTGAGAAGCTCGCATTTTATTAGGTCTTTTTGCATGTTAAAAATTCTACATGGGACATCTTTAAAAGGGTAACCCAAGGTTCCTTAGGATCACTCAATAAATGAAAAACAGACTACATAGAGTGAATAGAAACTCCAGGTCATATTGGTACTCTCTACTCCCCTTCTTCTGGGAACCTTTTCTAATTTTAGAGAAATTTTCAAGTGCTATATCAGTAATGCTACAGATTCCTTTGATTTGAGGTTTATTTTAAAGCATCACCTCCCAAAATATTATTGTCAGAAAACCAATGTCCTATTTCTATTGCCTGCTCAAGGACAAACAACACCCTTCCAGAAATGCTGCTCTACCAACAAGCAGTCTATAGAACAGCACGTCATTGATGTTAGTATTAACAGGAGTGGACAAAAGGCAGAAATATTTAATGATGCCACCTCTCCTTTTCCTGGGAATAAGGGGAATAATATTTAAGAGCACTTTCAAAGGCCATTTAATTAAGTAATTATATAATCTAATCCCAACTGCATTTATGGAAGATATGTCACCTTCATAATGGGCTAATATTAATAAACTATTTGCTATGTATCAGACATTGTACTTTGCACTTCAATTTTTATTTCATTTCATCTTCACAGTAACCATATAAGGTAGGTATGATTAGCTTTATTTTACAATTGAGGAAACTGATGATTTTAAAGATATTAAGTAACTTGTCCAAAGTCACCCTCCTGGCAAATAATACAGCTAGAAGTTGAAATAAGAATCTCCTATTTTGAACTCTAAATTGCTTTCTACCTAGTACTTATTATGTGCAAAAGCTTACCAGACACAAAAGTGACTGCTCCCAAATTGAAAGGTAATCAAAACTCCTGCAGTGCTAGTTGAGCATACTGATTCTTAGGGGACATTCTAAGAATTTATTTTTTTTCTTTTACTTTTACTTTAAGTTCTGGAGTACATGTGCAGATCTTGCAAGATTGTTACATAGGTATACACATGCTATGGTGGTTTGCTGCATCCATCCCTCCATAACCTACATTAAGTACTTCTCCTAATGTTATCCTTCCCCAATTTTTCACCCCCTGCTATCCCTCCCTTGGCCCCCCACCCCCCAAAAGACCCCAGTGTGTGATGTTCCCTTCCCTGTGTCCATGTGTTCTCATTGTTCAAAACCCATTTATGAGTAAGAACATGGGGTGTTTGGTTTTCTGTTCTTGTATCAGTGTTCTGAGAATGATAGTTTCCAGATTTATCCATGTTTTTTCAAAGGACGTGAACTCATCCATTTTTATGGCTGCATAATATTCCATGGTGTATATGTGCTACATTTTCCTTGTCCAGTCTATCATCAGTGGGCATCTGGGTTTGTTCGAGGTCTTTGCTATTATAAACAGTGACACAGTGAACATACGTGTGCATGTGTCTTTATAATAGAACAATTTATAATCCTTTGGGTATATACCTAGTAATGGGATTTCTGGGTCAAATGGAATTTCTGTTTCTAGATCTTTGAGGCATCTCCACACTGTCTTCCACAATGGTTGAACTAATTTACACTCCCACCAACAGTGTAAAAGTGTTCCTATTTCTCCACAACCTCTCCAGCATCTGTGGTATCCAGATTGTTTAATGATCGCCATTCTAACTGGTGTGAGATGGTATCTCAATATGGTTTTGATTTGCTTTTCTCTAATTACCACTGATGATGAGCATTTTTTCATGTTTCTTGGCCACATAAATATCTTCTTTTGAAAAGTGTCTGTTCATATTCTTCTCCCACTTTTTGATGGGGTTGCTTTTTTCTTGTAAATCTGTTTAAGTTCTTTGTAGATTCTGGATATTAACTCTTTGTCAGATGAGTAGCTTGCAAAATGTTTTTCCCATTCTGTTGGTTGCTGGTTCACTCTAACAATAGTTTCTTTTGCTGTGCAGAAGCTCTTAAGTTTAATTCGATCCCATTTGTCTATTTTGGCTTTTGTTGCCATTGCTTTTGGTGTTTCAGTCATGAAGTCCTTGCTTATGCCTATGTCTTGAATGGTGTTGCCTAGGTTTTCTTCTAGGGTTTTTTATGATGTTAGGTCTTATGTTTAAATCTTTAATCTGTCTGGAGTTAATTTTTGTATAAGGTGTAAGGAAGGGGTCCGGTTTCAGCTTTCTGCACATGGCTAGCCAGTTTACCCAACATATTTATTAAACAGGGAATCCTTTCCCCATTGCTTGTTTTTGTCTATTTTATCAAAGATGAGATGGTTGTAGGTGTGTGGTGTTACTTTAGAGGTTTCTGTTCTGTTCTGTTGGTCTATATCTCTGTTTTGGTACCAGTACCATGCTGTTTTGATTACTGCAGTCTTGTAGTATAGTTGGAAGTCAGGTAATTTGATGCCTCCAGCTTTGTTCTTTTTGCTTAAGATTGTCTTGGCAATTTTTTGATTCCATATGAAGTTTAAGGTGTTGTTTTTTTTTTCCAGTTCTATGAAGAATGTCAGTGGTATCTTGATGGGTATAGCATTGAATCTATAAATTTGGGTGGTATGGCCATTTTCATGCTATTGATTCTTCCTAACCATGAGCATGAAATGTTTTTCCATTTGTTTTTGTCCTTTCTCATATCCTTGATAAGTGGTTTGTAGTTCTCCTTGAAGAAGTCCTTCATATCCTTTGTTATTTGTATTCCTAGGTGTTTTATTCTCTTTGTAGCGATTGTGAATGGGAGTTCATTCATGATTTGGCTCTCTTTTTGTCTATTATTTGTGTATAGGAATTCTTGTGATTTCTGCACATTGATTTTGTAACTGGAGACTTTGCTGAAGTTGCTATCAGCTTAAGGAGATTTTGGGCTGAGAGAATGGGGTCTTCTAAATATATAATCACATCATCTGCAAATAGAGACAATGTGACTTCCTCTTTTCCTAACTGAATACGCCTTTATTTCTTTTTCTTGCCTGATTGCTCTGGCTAGAACTTCCAATACTATGTTGAATAGTAATTGTGAGAGAGGGCATCCTTGTCTAGTGCCAGATTTCAAAGGGAATGCTTCAAGTTTTTGCCCATTCAGTATGATATTGGCTGTGGGTTTGTCATAAATAGCTTTTATTGTTTTGAGATATGTTCCATTGATACCTAGTTTATTAAGATTTTTTAGCATAGAGGGCTGTTGAATTTTGTCGAAGGCCTTCTGTGCATCTATTGAGATGATCATGTGGTTTTTGTCTTTGGTTCTGTTTATGTGATGGATTACATTTATAGATTTGCATATGTTGAACCAGCCTTGTATCCCCGAATGCAACAACACATCAAAAAGCTTATCCATCATGATCAAGTAGGCTTTATCCTGAGAATTTCTCATACAATAGGTCTGAGTGAGGCCTTGAAACAAATATTTTTAGCATACATCCTAAGCATTTCTGATCAGCTAATTGGAGTAATTTCCAGGGTGCAAAGGGAAATATAATTAGATTCTACCATGTAGGTGATTTAATTGTAGAAAAGAATATTAACCACTGTTGATGGAAATATATATTTGAACATATTTGGCTTCTATAATTATACTAATCAGTACTAGACACTTAGTAGACTTTAACACATTCTTAAATGATCAGGAGAACAAATGTGTGTTTTTCCCTTGATAGTTATTCTTTGTGTTTTTCAAGACAAAACAAGTAAAAAGTTGTTCCAAATTAGTATTTGAATACTCTTTGTACACAGTTTAAATACCAAAATATTCACATTCTGTGTGTAAATCTTATCCTATTGGTCATATATTGAATAGCCATTTATAATGCCACCATACCCATGATATAATTGTAATAATAAAATTCTCTTATAGGGTCAAGTGGAAATGATTTTGTGATTTTCTTTCATGTCTATTTATTCATTCACTTTGTTTACTCCATGTCTATCTATTCATCTGCTATGTATTTCCTAAAGCAATTTGTTACTACCATGTTTTTAAATGAAAGTAGTATCTAATACTTATTTAAACTTCTTGTAGGTCAGTCACTGGTTATAAGGACTTTAAATATATTAAACACATTTTATACTCAAAACATTTCCCTGCAGTAGCTACTGTTATGATTCCATAATATTTTATAGGTAATGAAACTGAGGCACAGAGCCATTAAGTGATCTCTTGCTAAAGTTAAAAAATTACAGTATCTACATACGCAAGATAAACAGTGAAGTATCTTCTTGTAAATATGGGAATATTAATTTTCTAGTTTCTCTAGCACTGGATTTCATCCAAACAAATTATTTGCTTGTCAAGTTGCAATACAACTCCCTGGAACTTAGCTCCCATAAAGCAGTGGTTCAATTTTCTACTGTATTTATTTATTAAAATGGATATTATGTAAGGGTTTGTTGTTGAAAGGAAGTAGGCAACACTTAGTATCTATAGTGAATCAAGACAAATTGGTAACAGTCATAAAATCAAAACTTTCTCAGTGAAATTTACTTCTCTTCAAGGTATTTACATTCTATTATTCATATTGTTTTCCTTGTGGAATTGTATGCACAATAAGTATGCATATAGATATGGGGTGTATGAATGACAATTTTTGTTTTATGGTTAACATTTGTAGAGAAGTTACTATATACTAGACACTGTACAAAATGTTTTTCTAGAATTATCCAAGTTAATCTTTGCAATTATTTTGATAAGTAATTTCTTTACTTCAATTTTAAAGGTTATAAGAAAGGTTTTAGAGGTGTATGTATGCCTTAGATCTAGTAAAACATAGAATTGGCGTTTGAATATATACATCTGGCTTCAGAGATCACCTTCATAACCACGATGCTCAAACTGAAACCCAGATAAATTCAAATATTGACTAATGGTAGTTGTTGGGTGACTACCTCACCCAGCTAAAAAAATCAACTACAACAAGTATTGGATAGGGAGGTCTGCCTTTATACTAATTTAGGTGAAAACATCACAGGTGAAAATTTTAGTTGACCACAAGGATGAAGTCCCAGTCCTAGGAAACAGAGTCTCATTGGCTTGGATGTATTAGAGGAAACCTATAACTTTTTCAGAGCAAAGAAATCCTTTGAACTGGGTAGGCAAAATTTTACCAGACTGAACGGTAAGTACATGGAGGGTAATCCAGCTGTGGTTTAACTGGGGTTGGTTCATAGATAGGCGAGGAGCCTGGGAAGGGAGACTGGCTTCTGGAGGTCATGAAGGACCCAGAGGGACTTGCCAAAGAGTTTGGATTTTATTTTGTAGATGGTGAGATTTATTTCAAGCAGGTGTACATATCAGACATGATTGGGCAGTAGTGATAGAGCCAGATGGCAGTCACCGTGGAGCTGACGTGACAGGCCTGCTAAGAGAGAGACCTGCTGTTGAAAATGGAGATAATGATGAGAACCAAGGATGGATCCTTTTGATAGGCTTTGATAGGAATTGAGCAAACTGAGGTGTCTTCATACAAGGCATTGAACACAGAATGAGGAGGAAAAGGTTTGGGAGACATTAGTTTGATTTTATATTACATAATTTGAGGTGCTTGGAGGACTTTGGCAAAAAACTTTCAGTTGGCAGTACAGAAGGCAAGGGATTAGTGGGAGTGAACAGATTTGGACAGTGGAGGAGAGCTCCTGAGACATGGGTATAGTGAGTTTCAAGCCCAGATGCCTGAGAAGCAACATCGAAGCTCTGCTTTGCCCTGTCTAGATTATAGTAGGATTAAATATTCAGTTCCATTTGTCACATTTTAGAAGAGATATTAGCAAATCTTCTGATAAGAAACCTGGATTCCATCTTCCCTGCTTTGAAAAAAAGAATGCCAAGGGGAAATGATACATGTCTTCAGGTGTTGACATGGCTTCAGGAAACAGAAACCTAGGAAGAAAACATTCAGTTCAAAGTCAGTGGTTTCCCACTCCCTAGAGATCTGTACAGGGAGCTGTGGCCAGAGAAACTAAATGAAATGGCCATGTTGACTTAAAAACAAAAAAACCCAACAAACATTTGGGTGTGAGGATGACAGCTACCACCAGAGGGCAGCCACTCCTCGAGAGGTTCAGCCCTCCAAACAAAGCAGCTGTGTTTGAGGATTTTATAACAGAGTTCATGCTTATCAGGGAAATGCACAATGTGGTCATCAATCACCAGCACACGTGGACATAGCAGGGCAAGTCAGAATTCCAAAGGTAATGTTACTAGTCAGACTTTTAGTTTTCTAAGCAGGCAAGTCATTTGTTCTGTTTATCTGGCTATTCAGAATTAACCAGGTCACAATTTTTTCTATGCAGAAAACTGGCTTTTTTCTTTCCGTTGTTCAATGAGAGAATCCTCCCACTCCTTTCTGAACAGCATGTAGTTAATGGACCATATTTTGGTAGTAGCATCCTTTGTATCTCAAGAGGCTGTTGTGATCTTAGTCACAGACAATGTATGCAGTTATGAAAATATTAAACAGTATAGGTGGAACCTAAAAGGATAAGCAGATGCTAACAATACAGCGATGTCTATGGATTTTAGTAATAGCTCATCATCTTTCTTGAGTGTAACAGATGGTAATGAGGGTTTTCTCTTTCCGTCACCCTGTAACAATGCTGCAAGCTATGCCATATTTTCTTTAGCAGATGATTAAACCAAATCTTAGTGTGAATATCTATTATATTCAAGGTATAACAACCAGAAAATAGCAGGACTGTGATTGACCCAAATATGTTTTGTTCGAAAGTCTCTGTTTTTTCATCTCCCGAAAGCTGTCTCTTCTGCACTGAAAACTCCTTCCAAGAACCGCAGGAGGGAGCAGGTTGAAGGAACAGAAATCTATCCAAGATAGCATTTGCGATGTCTGTACATTCTCCAGCATCAGCCCCAGACCATTGAAAACTCCCTTCTGCTGGGGAACAACAGCGAGTCTCTAACCTTTTAGTGGAAAAAAAAGTGTCCTGGGATGGATGTTTAGGTGCTGCCTTTGCTTCACTTTAATCTGTTTAGAAATCAAACTACATGTTTTCCCAGATATTTTGCATATGATTTTTGGTAAATCTCATTATCTTCAGTGAGCAAAAGGAGTTATCTGGAAGTTAGTTCTAAAGAGCATCCAATGAAGGAGAAAATAGATTAAGTGCTCCTCATATTGTTAGAGGAAAGAAGAGTGAGCTGAAGTTATCTTTTGCCCTAAACTGACTTGGAAACCTGCTTCCTGCCCTACCATTCCAGAAAATTCAAGAGGGAAATAGAGACAGTATGGATCCTCTTTGACAATTTGAGAGGGGAAATTGCACTGGAGTCAGGAGATGAGCTGGAGTTCCTTATTCTTCAATTTTGGAAACTAATCTTTATTAGCAATAAAGATCCCCCAAGTTGTAGGCACCATCTCATAGCTAAACATAAAGATCATATGCTTTCTCCAATACTGAACTAATGCTAAAGGCATGATACTCTCAACTGCACAGCAGCAGCAACGGGAAAATAACCGTGTTTTGAGATTCTCCTTTTCCTACTCTGTTGGGTGCCTCTGCTTGGTGCTGTTTCGGTACATCAAGCACAACAGCATATGCAGCACTTCACTTGGTATAAATGTTTCTGAAGCTGATGTTGCTAAGCTGTGGCTAATTTCAAATGCAAAAAAAAAATACTTCTCTTGGAAGATATGCTTGCTACAACCTTCATTCCTCCTTCAACTATTTGTGTAGTTCCTAAGTGGAATAAGTTTGGTTTATGCAAAGCTGAAGGGAAAGGGAAAGGAAACAAATATCCAAAAGCATGTTGCTATTTATTCTGTGTCTTCAAACAATCAAATATTTACTCATAAAAGATGCTGGAAAAAGGTCATCCAATCAAGGTCATGGGATTTTTTGAGTTAATAATTTTGATCATATCTTTCTTCAGAGTCTGCATTTCTGAAAAGTACAGTTACTTATTCTTAAACTCTATATGCATGGCTATTTTGTTTCTTTTATATCTTCCAAAATTTTACAAACTAGTTAACACTTACCAGTCACATATTATGTGTCTTTTCTATATTAGCACAGTGGTGGCTGTCAGGTTCCAACTGATTAAGTTTTCACTTAGAATCCCAAACACAAACAAAATTGCAGTTTTTTGTTCACAAGTAGAAATTTATGGTATTTTTGATCCTTTGATTCATTATATTAGTATTCTATTGCTGCTATAACAACTTTCAACAAATATAGTAACTTAAAACAACACAAATTTATTGTCTTACACTGCCTGCAGATCAGAAGTCCTACAATCAAGGTGTCAGCAAGGCTGTGTTTCCTTCTGTAGGCTCTGGGGCTGCAGAAGAGAATGCTCTTTCCTGCCTTTTCCAGCTTCTAGAAGCTGCCTGCATTCCTTAGCTTACAGGCCCTTGCTCCATCTTCAAAGCCAACAGGACAGCACCTCCAAATCTCTTTTCCTCTCTCTTTTCCTGTCTTCTCTCCTGTTCTTCCCTACTTTCTTCATTACGTCTCCTCAGACTCTGACTCTCTTGCCCTCCTTTCAAAAGGAAAGGACCCTTGTGATTACATTGGGCTTGCCCAGATAATTCAAGATAATAATCACATCTGTGAAGTCTCTTTGCCATGTAAAGTACATATACACAGATTTTAGGGGTTTGGTTTTGGGTTTCTTCAGGGAGCCATTATTCTGTAAACCACACTCACACACTTGAACTTATCTCCTAGTTAAAATTTCTTTGTTTTATGCATTCCTTAAGTGTTTTGTAAAACAATTAAAAGTATGTAAAAAAATGACATGAAAATATTCTAGCCTTTGAGTCTTATATTAGTCTGTTTTCATGCTGCTAATAAAGCCATATCCAAGATAGGCAATTTACAAAAGAAAGAGGTTTAATGGGATTATAGTTCCACATGGCTGGAGAGGTCTCACAAGCATGGTGGAAGGTGAAAGGCACATTTCACATGGCAGGAGACAAGAGAAGAGGCCTGGAAATCCCCCTTATACCATCAGATCTTGTGAGACTGATTCACTATCACGAGAATAACATGGGAAAGACCTGTCCCCATGATTCATACTTCCCACTGGGTCCCTCCCACAACATGTGGGAAATCAATATGATATTTTGGTGGGGACACGACCAGACCATATTAGTTCTATACATAGCATTCAGTACTAGTCCCCTGGGTGCCAGGGCAAATCTTCTAGGAAGTACATTTATTTCTGGCTGTTACAGAATGAAACTGTTCACTGAGTGTAAATACTCTCAGTGCAGCACCCAAAGAGGTTCAGTTGCTCCCCCTAAAGGTAAAGGCTCCCTGAAATCTACTAGCTGGGACTCTGGAGAATATGTTTGTTTTTGTGTTGAAAACAGGTAAAATTGAAATCCTGTTAGAGCACATAGTCTTATTAAAATATAAAAAATAAACAATATTTTGGATCTTAATACGTTTTTCCCAAAAGGAAATCATTATACACAGCTCACACATTAGAGCCATGAGTGTGCCTTGGGCTGACTGAGACTCACTGTGGCTCTATTTCCATATTGAATACCAGCTCATTTAAAATGTATTTATTTGCCTATTTTCCTATCACTGAGTTTTGTGAATAAGTAAACTAGGGCTTAACAATGTTAAGGTAATCGAGACACGCCACATGGACTTGGCTTGCAGAAAAATCCAGTGGGGCAAAAGAGCTCTGTTAGCTCTTTTCAGACTAATGGATCACATAAGAGATTCTGGAATGTTACATTCCTCACGCTAATGAAGTACAAGCTTTCTGACATCACTCTCTCCAGCCACCCTTTAAGGAGAAAGAAGAAAGTGATGACCCATCTTGTGTTAAAAGGAAGAGTGAAAGAGAGGCATGGATGAGGGATTCAGATACATCCCTACTAGACCCCTATAACTATACCCCAATTTCCTCTGAAGATGAAATTGTAGCATAGAAATCATAGCACTGCAGCATGGAGAGCTGAACTGGGTTCATGTTCTCTGATGAAAGTCTCAAAGTATTTTCTACAAAGTTTTGGATGGGTTATGGACTAGTGGGAATAAGCTACATATATATGTTTGATATACACACACATATATACTTAAGGTTAGATACATTTCAAAGGATACAATAGCTTATCATGAATAAAGTTTTCATGGAGATAGAGAAATAGTGTGAGAAAGGGGTTCTTCTGAGCCCTCTTGTCCTTAATAGGGTCTCATATTTGTGGATAATACTGTCTTTGAAAGAAAGGGTGTCTTGTGATCAAGAAAACTCAAATCTTGCCATGTCATATTCTTTAAACAATCAGTTTTATAATACCATTCAGGAAGAATATGCCTTTCATATGACAGATGGTTTTAAAAATCTCAAGACTCCCATGTTTTATCCAAATTCAGTGTCAGCAAAAATTAAATAATTATTCAGGAAGAAAAAAAATTAGCCAGTTTTCCCTGGATAATAATTCAGCTTTTTCTCTGACATTTCCTTGCAGTTCACATTTCCACTCTGATTTCAGACCCATTTATCTGGGTGGATTTAACTCTCAGTTTGATCCAAAGACTGCTGCCTCAAGTCCATTTATCTGCAACTCACAAAGGATCATGTTTTCTGTGTTTGGCCGACTCTGTTGGTAGCTGTGGCTTTGCTTTCTTACATCTTTTTGTATTAGTTAACTTTGTGGGCAACATCATGGAATTAAGATCTTTCAGTGCTTCTAATTGGCAGCTAACCTTTTTTTTTTTTCATGTTACGCTGTAATCATCATAGTTTGACCAGTAGAGGCACTTTCAAGCTAGTTCTTGTGGCTATTTTCACACATCTTTAAACATGATCCATGCTTTCCAATAACAGCAAGCTATTCCAAAACAATCTTGGGTTCTGTTGCACTAAATGTGAACTCAGTGACTCCAAAAGAATCAGAGCCTTGGTTTTTGTTAGTGGAGGCTAATTTTGTGTGTAGTAGTCTTGCGCATTACTGTATTTCATGGAAAAGTTGGGAATAGAAGAGAGGTGACAATAAAAGAAGGGTCACCTAGAACACTGAAGTAATAACAAGGGTCCTCTATTCCACAAAAAGTTCATTATTTCCATTTTCTTCTTTACTGTGTTTATTTTTACATTTCTCTAGTAACAGAGCTTCTTAATCTAAAATTTTTCCTTTCTTTTAACACCAGCTTTGATGTGATTGTTATACATTATCATGACAAGCCATATGTGCCTAAAGCGGTCTACTTCAGGTCCAGTAATTCTCCTATCATAGACTGTAATTTTACCAAAATATAAATAAGCCAACCCAGCTTTCAATTTCCTCCTTGGATCTATCTAGTGGCACTGATAAGAATTCATTTTTAAAGTGTATTTTAGTAAAACACTCCAGGAATACAGAAATATATAAAACAATACACAAGTTATCAAAATCATAAACAGCTCCATAGTGACTGTCTTGTCTAAAAATCATTACCAGGAACATTGACACTCCCTTGAGCTCTCCCAAGTTGCAACCCCCTAATTCCACCATAGCACTCTTCTAGCCCACCTGTTAGCATTACCTTGCTTTTATTTTATAATAGTTTAAAAAATATGTTTTTCTTATAACTGTAGTGTTTAATTTTGTCTGTTTTAAGATTTTCATGACTGGTGTATTGAACTCAATCTTCCACGATTTGCTTTTTAAAATTATGATAATTATGATTATATTGATGTCTGTGCTTTCTATAAGTTTACTGTTGCATGTTATTCTGTAACAGTCATGCGTTGCTCAACAATGGAGATATATTCTGAGAAATGCATTGTTAGGTGATTTAATCTTCGTAAGGCACACTTACACACACCTAGATGGTGTAGCCTCCTACACACCTACACTATGTGGTATAGCATATTGTTCCTAGGCTACAAACCTGTATAGCATGTTACTGTCCTGAATACTGTGGGCAATTGTAACACAGTAATAAGTACTTGTGTATCTAAATATAGAAGAGGTACTGTAAAAATATAGTATAATCTGTGGTACCACTCTTACACACACTGTCTGTTTTTGACCTAAAAGTCATTATGGGTCACACGACTCTATTTGAACATGTTGCAACTTATATGCTCTACCAATGAACACTTAGGCAATTTTCTGTTTTGTGGTTATAGACACTGCTTTGATGAATGTGCTACTTTACTCCTGATGCAAAAAGTGTAAAAGTTTCCACAGGTTGTATTCCTGGGTTTTATATATTTATTTCCAATTTTACTGGAAAATCTCAAATTGCTTTCTAAAGTGGTTTTACCAGTTTGTACGTCTCTACTGGGAATGTGACCAGTTTGTAAATCTATTGGCATCAAAGATGTGCATTACTCCACATCTTAGATGATATTAGGCATCCTCAGACTTTGATTTTTGTCAATTTTGTGGCTGTTAAGCACTATTACATTGTGTTTCTGATTTTAACTTCTCTGATATCCAGTGAATTTGAGTAGCTTTTCAAATGAATTTTTGGCCATTCATGTTTCCTACTTTGTGAAATGCTTTTGGCATCTTTTGCCGTATTTTGCCTAATGGTTTGTCTTTTTCTTATCGATAATAATTCATTATTAACTGCCTATAGGATGCCTCTAGAAAAGACTGCCAAACCTATCTCAATGATCTAAACTATTTTAAACACACTGGAATGCAATGCAACCCTACCTCTAGGTCCTACTACTATCTTTTCTAGAAGGCCTCCTGTCTGTAGTTGAGAAGTCTAGGAAACCCAGGCCCTTCTTTCCATCAACCTGGGGAGAACTCTTGAGTTATCCTTTATTAGGGACTCAACATTCTCAAAGATCCCAGATCTAAGCCTAAAATCGCTCCTTCCTATTTGTACTTTCTTTTCAGTAAAGTGGAGAGACTCTTCTTGTTTACAGGACCTTGTCTGATTCTCATCTACCTATCTCTCTTGTTGCTTCTTTCATGTTAGGAAGGTTTGTTTGGTGCACTGTGACTTCTGCCAGATCAGGATGTGGGGACATGCCTCCAGTTGTGACCACCTATGAATCCAGATCTGAGTACAAAGCTGTTCTCAATGTAGGTAATCTGACTAAAACACAATGTAGGTAAACTCCACTCCTCTCCTGTTTACCTAGCCCTATGTATTTCCTGTGATGTTCTTCATGAGCAGATCGAGCCCTTCATTTTCTCCACCTCAGTTCCTTTGTTTCCCCCACTAATGTCAGCACTCTGCTAAATTTTCTGATTTAACATATACTTGCTAATTAACCTAAAAGTTTTACTCCTCCAATACAATAAACGTTTACTCTGCAAAGCTCTAAAATGAACCAAAGAAGAAAGAGAAAAGGACGTCTTAGAGAAATCTGACACATCCCTAGCCATTCCCTTTGTCTCATGTAACTTCAGCTCAGTAAAATTTTTTTCTTCCCTAAATAAAATCCAGTTCAAAACATAGGAGTTACTTATTCTTAGTTTTTTTGATTTGGTGAGTTTTTCTGTTTAAAATTTTTCTTTTTTTTTTTTTCTCACATTTCATGGATCACTACTGAAATAATAAGGCTTGTAGTTCTGAATAGTTACACCTTTAGCCAAATACTCTTGGTCAGATACTAAGTTCGGAATTTTCTTTCAGTGGAAAGCATAGGTCCACATTTATTGGTAGAATGTAACTTTCAGTTAAAAATTTTATATTGGAAAGTCTCCTGCTGGGCCACTCATTAAGGAAAGATAAATGGAAACAGATTTGTCCTTAAATTATAACCACCAATGTGACATAAAACCTTGGCATATAGTTAACTTTCCTTGTTTTGTAGTTCCCTGCCCTCACTCTTCTCTTTAACTTAGCCTCTTTCTCCAGCAACCTGTCGGTACTCTGCCCCTGCATTGCTATATCCATCCAATTTTTTTGTCTGAAAAGTTAGCTCCTGAAAGTCTAAAGGAGCCTTGAGGGGGTTTTCAGAGCTTCTCCTGATTCCCTTGCATTTTTCAACTCCTTTCAAGGTCCTCAGCTATATCCTCTGTCTTAGCTAACTAGGGTAAGAAAAGCCAGGGGATAGGAATTTGGATTGCCCTACTTTCAAATGGTCCACTGCTAAAGAGCAGAGATGAAGTTTGCTATGTGTCTCAGTCCATTTGTACTGCTGTGACAAAATACTTGAGACTGGGTAGTTTATCAGGAACAGAAATTTATTTTCTCACATTTCTGGAGGCTGAAAAGCCCAAGATCAAGGTAGTGGCAGATTTGGTCGTACAGTGAGGGCTACCTTTTCTGGAGGGAAGATGATTCTTCCACATGTTTCCTCATATGGAGGAAGGTGGAAGGGCCATTAAGCTGAAAGCTTGCAGGAAACCGTTTTTACAGAGGCCTTAACCACATTCACAAGGGAGGAGACTTCATGACCCAGTGACACCTTAAAGTCCCACTTCTTAATACCATCATGTTGGCAATATCCGAATTTTGGACAGAACACATTCAAACCATAGAAGTATGTCTCCCTTTAGGAGCAACTACCCAAAATTTTCTTTCTCTGTGCCACTGAGTCTTCACTTGAATGTTTTTACCATGTGGTTTCTTCCTGCAATTTGCTGATGCCCTCCTGATTCCAATTTAAATTGCTTTGGTGGCCTTTGCTTTAGTTCTACATCCAAAGAACATTGAGGACTTTCAGTGGTTTAGTTAAGAGCAAGAGTGGATCCAGATGATCTCAAAATGGCCTTGCTTGCCCCTTGATTCCAAAAGGATTTCAGAACATCTGGGGACATCGACTAAAAAGTCTCTCTAGATTTAGATAGGCAGTTCTTCCTTTTCTTTTAATACTTGGGGCTTTCAAAGGCATTGCAAAATAACACAATAATTCTATGATATTTAATGTAAAGACATATTAACAAACACTGGTCTCTCCAGTTTTCTGCATCAAATAAATAGAGCTGTGTCCTCATCTGGACAAGTAAAAAGAGGTAGAAAGGAGGAGTGCCTGGATAATTTCTGCATCCTGTTTCTTCAGTGTTTTGAACAGCCCATTTTTCTATAACCTGCTCCCTAATTCTTACTAGATATCTTTATACATGATTGGTTCTGAATTGAATTTGGTCTTATAATCATGGCCACACATTAAATACATTTTCATATGTTTCTTTGGAGACTTCAATGGGGATATCATTTCTTTCTTTTTTTTCCTTTTTTTTTGAGACGGAATCTCGCTCTGTTGCCCAGGCTGGAATTCAGTGGCATTATCTCAGCTCACTGCACCCTCTGCCTCTCAGGTTCAAGAGATTCTCCTACCTCAGTCTCACCTGCTGGGTTCAAGTGATTCGCCTACCTTAGCCTCCTAACTGGGATTACAGTCACCCACCACCACATGTGGCTAGTTCTTGTATTTTTAGTAGTGATGGGGTTTCACCATGTTGGCCAGCCCTGTCTTGAACTCCTGACCTCAGGTGTTCTGCTTTCCTCGGCCTCCAAAGGTGCTGGGATTATAGATGTGAGCCATTGTGCTGGGCTGGCATATCATTTCTAAATTGAATAATAATAGTTTATATTTACTGATTGCATATAATGTTTCCTGCTTGGGGGAAAGTGTTCTATGGGTGTTATTTCAGTAAGAAACTTGTCAGGTACAGTGGCTTATGCCTATAATCCCAGCACTTTGGGAGGCTGAAGCGGGTAGATTATGAGGTCAAGAGTTCAAGACCAGCCTGGCCAAGATGGTGAATCCTGTCTCTACTAAAAATACAAAAATTAGCGAGGCGTGGTGGTGGGCACCTATAATCCCAGCTACTTGGGAGCCTGAGGTAGAGAATCGCTTGAACACAGGAGACAGAGGTTGCAGTGAGCCAAGCTCACGCCACTGCAGTCCAGCCGTGACAGAGAGAGACTCCGTCTCAAAAAACAAACAAACAAACAAACAAAACAACTTACTCACAGGTATAAAATGGTAGAGTCTAAATTAAGTCCAAGTGAGTTTGATGCTTGGGTCCTAGCTCTTTACTACCATTCTTCACTGGATACGTTTGATCACAGGCTATTGTAACTTCCTCGAGGAGAACTTTGTCTCATGCAGGGAAACCCTGCTTCACATCTTGACCCTCTGTTTAGCAGTGGCACCTAGGAAGTCATGAGCTACCTGCATTTTGGTTGCCTTTATATCTTCACAGCCTCCTATATATCAGAGCAAGTTCAGATATTTACATTGGTTAAGTCATGATTTATCTTTAACACTGATTTAAGACATGGTCTAGTAAGAGAACCTTGCTTTTCACATAATAGGAACTTCTAACGTATTTGCTGAATGAAAGCTACTTTGACTTAATCCAGAATTTAAATAATATCTTCAAACAATCACATTATATTTTAGCCTCTCATCATTGTTGAGTTTACTTGTCTGCTTTGTTTTGCTGATTACCAAAAGCAGGAAAATAACTGAGAAGGCAGCTTTTTTTTTTAAATAAAGAAAAAATGCAGAAAACCAAAAATATGATAAATGGGGACAGTGGGAATTGGTACACAGACCCACATCCATAGAAGGCAGAAGATCTGATTGACAATAGAAAATTAGTGAACTGCAGAAATGTGAAGCTCAGAAGCATTCTAGAAAGGGGAGAGAGAGACTAGAAAATAAAATAGCAGTAACACAGGGAAGAAAAATGATCATGTCAGAAGCAGAGAGAGCCAAAATGAACAGTTAATGAAAGAATTTCTAAGGGAAGGACTTGGGACATCATACACAGAGAGATAAATAGCATCAGGGAGAGGTCTCACCCATGGCTGATCAGATTCAAATGACTGGATCCTTCAGCCTAGATTTTATATGAGAAACCAAGCAAAACGCTGCACATTAGCTCGTGTTTTAGGTCCCACTAAGGATATTAGGGTTGACCTTTAGTATCAGGGATGTTTTTCAACGAATAAAGTTATATCTTTCTATTTTTTTTTCCTAAAACTCCAATTTAGGGCTTAGATAACATTTTAGACAATATATTTTATACAGAGACCACTGACCCACAAAAAACAATTATCCACATTGTAAAATACAATTATTTTTTCCATAATAGAATTTTCATATATATATCTTTTAAGTAGAGAGCATAAATATGTATTCATTTTCAGAAAAAATATGCATGTTATGCATATGCAGTAACACGCACACACACATGCACACGGACATACACGCACACACATGCACACACGTACACACATGCACACACACACGCCCATGCCCACGCACGCACACACGCACACACAAACACACGTGCACATGAGCGCGCACACACACACGCACACACACAAAATCTTCACTTTTATTATTGGCCTTAGAGAAGAAAATAAAGCTTAAGGAGAAGTAGAACGAGAAATAGGCAAAGGTAAGGGATATGGAAGTAGAATAGATACACATAGCCTGAAAGGAAACAGACAGCCTAAGGCCCTGGTGTCTTTCTGAAAAAATTCAGTAATGTGGCTCGCTCATTTCCTTGTTTCAACCTTGTACCTTCCAAACTACGATCTACACTGCTCTTAGAATCATCTTTGCAAAAATCTGATTATATCATTTTCTTGCCTCATTACTTTCAATAATTTCTTATATTCTCTTGAATGAAGTAAAAATTTCTTAGTTTGACGTTTTTCTCACAACCTACTTTTCTCTTTTTATTAGGTTAACCCCCACTGCACACATTCTACACTGCAGCTACTTTGAACTATCTTCCATTTCTTTCAAGTGTGCTACTTCCTCTGTATGTGTTCTTTTTCTTGCACACAGGTATGTGCTAGCATAATGAGTATAATAGTTCTATGTCATTTCTTGGACGAAAGTAAATTTCTCTGCCTTCCCCCTGCTCCCATTCCAGAGACAACTCATTTCACCTCTATTGAATAATTATTTTGGTATTGATCTAAATTTCTAAATAAAATGCTTAGGTTGCAGCAGTTTTATTTTAAGCCTGAATTATTAATAGCTGACCTCCTTTTTAATGTAAGAATTTAGATATTTTTAGTTCTCCAATTGCTATTTCCACCATGCATGAATGATCCTTCTATCCCCCAACATTCTGATATTGTTACATGGAATTTCTGTAAGACTTCCATTCTGTATTTATATTATTATTACATAAACACTGCTTACATATGACCCAGCCAATAAACTATAATTCCTTTTCCCTCCTAGAAACCTTTTGATTTTCCTGGGCACTAATAATTTTTATATCTTTATTTACTCATCACTAACCAACTCTCTAAAAATGTTCTGAATCTCCTCTAAAGGCACTTAGATATTTTATATGTTCTGTCCATTTCATTTTCCTGAAGCAATACTCCTTCTAGTATGATTTGATTGCCCTCTATTTTTGGAGAACAGCTGTCATGCCAGCCCCTCCCTTCGCATATATTGAAGGATTCCCTTCACTGCTATCCACATTTGATTTCCTGTTTCTTCTTATCTCATAGCTCTCTTTTACTTAGTTTATATCCTCATCTTGATGGAGTACATCCTTCAGTATTTCCTTGGAATGCATGCATGGGAAGTCACTTTTTTGAAAACCTGTGTGTTTAAAATTATTTTTATTTCATCCTGACTCTTACTAAAAATTTGGAGACATGTAGAATTCTAGGTTGGAAATAATTTTTTTTGAGAATTTTGAAGGCGTTTGTGCAGCTAAAAAGTAGTAGAGTAATACAAACAATACAACTGACTAGTCTTACTCATGGCCCAAAATTTCAAATGACCAGAGGGCCACATGCTACTTTTATAGTCTATTTATTTTCCCACTCTCCTAGAAACTTATTTCACATCCTTCCTTTCTCTTCAAATCTCAATTTTTCTCTGTTCTTACTTTCAGCCGATAGCCTTAATGACACTTTCAGTGAAACAACTGAAACATTCAGCAGAAATCCCTAGATTTACAGAACTACGTCTGTCTACCTACTAGCCTCTGGTCCAACCAGTGGGCCTTCCTGCCTGGTCCCACAGATGTACTGAGAAACCGTCCACGTTCTGCTCTAAAACCTATTCCTCGACATGAACACTCTATCTTATTTAAGACTGTCATTTAAAATAATTTGATTGGATGTTGGCAAGTTATAATTGTACATATTTATGTAGTACAAAGTGATGTTACAAGTATACGTGTTATTATTGAATTAAACTAATTAATATATTCATCACTTCAAATCCTTATCATTTATTCCTCCTGTCTAACTAAAACATTTTCCCTTTGACCAACATTTCCCTCTTCCCCAGCCTCTGGTAGCCACCATTCTGCTCTCTGTTTCTATATGTTTTCATTTTTTAGTTTTCAAATATAAGTGAGAACATGCAGCACTTGTCTTTCTTTGTCTGAATTAATTTACTCAGCATAGTGTCCTCCAGATTCATCCAGGTTGTCTCAGATGACATAATCTTCCTATGTTTAGGGCTGAATAGTATTCCATTGTGTATATGTACCACATTTTCTTTCTATTTCTAGTTTTTTGAGGAAGCTACATATTATTTTTCATAATGGCCATATTAATTTACATTCCCAGCAACAGTGTGCAAGACTTCACCTTTCTTCACATCCTTGCTAATGGTTATCACCTCTCTTCCCTCCCTCCCTCCCTTTCTTTCTTTCTTTCTCTCTCTCTTTCTCTCTTTCTTTCTTTCTTTCTTTCTTTCTTTCTTTCTTTCTTTCTTTCTTTCTTTCTTTCTTTCTTTTTTCTTTCTTTTTCCTTCCTTCCTTCCTTCCTTCCTTCCTTCCTTCCTTCCTTCCTTCCTTCCTTCCTTCCTTCTTCCTTTCTTCCTTTCTTTCTTCTTTTTTGACAACAGAGTTTCACCCTCGTTGCCCAGATTTGAGTGCAATGGCACGATTTCAGCACACTACAACCTCTGCCTCCCAGGTTCAATCAGTTCTCCTGCCTCAGCCTCCCTAGCGGCTAGGATTATAAGCATGAACCACCATGCCCAGCTAATTTTGTATTTTTAGTAGAGACAGGGTTTCACCATACTGGCCAGGCTGGTTTCGAACTCCCAACCTCAGGTCATCCACCTGCCTTGGCCTCCCAAAGTTCTGGAATTACAGGCATGAGCCACCACGCCCAGCCTCATCTGTTGTCTTTTTGATAGTAGTCATTTGACAGGTATGAGATGATATCTCATTGTGGTTTTAATGATTGGTGATGTTTAACATTTTTCAATGTATCTGTTGGCCATTTGCATGTCTTCTTTGCAGAAAGGTCTATTAAAGTCCTTTGCCTATTTTTAATTATTTGTTTTCTTGCTATTGAATTATTTAAGTTCCTTGTATATTTTAAATATAAACCCCTTATCAAATGTGTGGCTTGCAAATGTTTACTTTCATTTTGTAGGTTGTCTGTTAACTTCACTGTTTGCTGTGCTGAAGATGTTTAGCTTAATGCCATCTCATTTGTTATTTTGTTTTTTGTTGTCTGAACATTGGCCACTCTCATCACTTCTATTCCATATAGTAATGAATGTCCTTGCCAGAGCAATTAGGCAAGAGAAATAACTAAAAGGCATCTAAATAAGAAAGGAAGACGTGAAATTATTATTACTTGTTGACAACATGTAAACATCTAAGTCTAAAGATTCTCCCACTTCCAAAACCTTTTAGAACAAATAAAAAATACAGTGAAGTTGCAGGATACAAAATCAACACACAAAAATTAATCGCATTCCTTTACACTAACAACAAACTATTTTAGGAAACAAGACACAATCAATTAACAAACAAGAAATTAAGCAAACAATTCCATTTATAATAGCAACACAAAATGAAATACTTAAGAATAAATTTAACCAAGGAGGTGAAATATACAGGTCTTATGAAATTACAGAACTTTGATAAGAGAAATTAAAGAATATACAAGGAAATGAGAAAATATTCTGTGTTCATGGTTTGGAATAGTTAATATTGTTAAAATGTCCATACTACCCAACTTGATCTACAGATTCAATGCAATCTGCATCAAAATTCCAATGCTATTTTGTTTTTACAGAAATAGGAGAAAGAATCCCAAAAGTCATAATGGAACCACACAAATGCACACACACACAAAACCTAAACAGTCAAAGAGATTTTGAGCAAAAAGAACAAAACTGGAAGTATCAAACTACAAAATCAGGTAAATTATAAATAGTTCCCAACTTGGATGTTTTGACTTATAATTTTTACACTTTACAGTGGGGTTATTGGGACATAACCCTGTTTTAAGTTGGGCATCATCCGTATATTACAAACCTATAGTAATTAAAATAGCCTGACACTGGCATAAAAATAGATATATCAATGAATGGAACACAGTAGAGAGCCCCAAAATGAACTCATGCATTTACGGTCAATTGCTTTTGACAAAGCTGTCAAAAACATACAACGGGGATATGCTTTGAAAAACTGGAAAACCAGTGCAGAAGAATAAAATTGGACCTTTATCTTACACAGTGAACAAAATCATTTCAAAATAAAGACTTAAATGTAGGACCTGAAACAGAAAAAAAACATAAGGCAAAAATTATATAACATTGGCCTGGGCATTTACTTTTATTTGACTCCAAAATCTCAGGCAACAAAATTGAGAATGCCTTTAATTGTTTTCCCTCTTTCATCTGTATCGAATTTTCCCTTTCAAAAGAATCAGGCCAATTACTATAAAAGCATGGCTTTTCCCTCATTTTAGAAAAAGAAAAGACATTTTTCTGTGTTCTACTACAGTATAATTTTATTGTGTCATCATATTTAAAACAGTATTTTTTGAGGTTATTTTTTGGTATTATCCTGTTCTAAGTTTGTGGCTGCAATTAAATCTCTTCTCTCTGTGGTATTAATTATAGGAATCCATTTTCAAATTTTTAAAAATTAATTTATTTTACTGTAAGTGTTCTTCCTGAATAGATTCTATTTTGACAAAGTTGCTTTTATTTTGTTTTTTTTCTATTTCATTCTCTGACCTTGTATTTCCTCAGAAGCCTGCTAATGTTTGGTTGAGTACTGATGTTTTAGATTTATGGAGCTGAATTCAAATGTATGAGTGTCACTTGAGAATAATATTGCTTTCACATTTAGTTAGAGAACCTCTAATACCTCTATCATGTGGTCTTTTAACTTGAGCAAACCATTTTCTCTAAGTAAGACTGAATCTCCATTTTAATTACTTGCCAGTATTCTTATCGCAAAATATAAGAACTGGACTGAGAATCCCAGCATCCATAATGCAGATAGTGTTTAATTTTTGTGTTTTCAGTACACTACACATACTCTCAATTTGATCTGTTAATTCCCCAATCCAGAAAATGTCACATCATTCTTGTTACAATTAGGGAATAGTAATTTGGCAGCTATACAGAGAGGTAGAAGAGATGCAAAAATTTGTTTGCTGAAAACTTTCAACTTTCAACAAATCATCATAACAGTAGCTTCCCCTTCTTTCTGTCTGTCCCCAGGCATCCCAGACAGACGAATACATCACAACAAGATCTGCTTTGCTCCCTGCAGTTTGAAGGAGAGAACTGGGGAATGGGCTGCTGCCTTCTCAGACCAAGTTCAGTTAGCACAGGGGAGAGATAGGGCAAGGCAAATAAAAACACCATCAAATTCCTACCTTTTTAGAAGTGGTATCTTTCTTTCTCTTCTTTCTTTCTTTCTTTTTTCTTTCTTTCTTTCTTTCTCTCTCTTTCTTTCCCTTTCTCTTTCTTTCTTTTGGTTATTATTAAGCTTAGAGTTGGTTATTTCTATAAGGTCAATTCAACCACTTTCTGATTTTGTTTTTTTCTCTCTCTTTTTTTCTTTTTGCTGTTTCTGTGGTGGAACAAGAGCTTAGAGCACTTCCTACTTTACGATTTTGCTGTTGGTCCATATAGCCAAATTCTAGTTCCTTTGTAATACTTTTCAAGTATCTAACCAAAATATTTTCTTTTAACTTCTTATAAATATTTACAATAATTATTTTAATGTGTAGGCCTGCTAAATCATTATCTATAGTTCCTGTGGTTTTTCTCTGTTGTATTTTTCCCTTTAATTTCCACCAAGGTTCATCTCTTTTACAGTCTGGGTTTCTTCTTCTTCTTTTTTTTTTTTTAATATTCTTATTCTGTTTGTGTCCTCCCTTATTTCGTTGAGCAGTGGTTTGTAGTTCTCCTTGAAGAGGTCCTTTACATCCTTTGTTAGTTGTATTACTAGGTATTTTATTCTCTGCAGCAATTGTGAATGGGTGATCGCTCTTGATTTGGCTCTCTGTTTGTCTGTTATTGGTGTATAGGAATGCTTGTGATTTTTGCACATTGATTTTGTATCCTGAGACTTTGCTGAAGTTGCTTATCAGTTTGAGAAGATTTTGGGCTGAGACGATGGGGCCTTCTAGATATACAATCATGTCATCTGCAAACAGAGACAATTTGACTTTCTCCTTTCCTAATTGAATACCCTTTATTTCTTTTTCTTGCCTGATTGCTCTGGCTAGAACTTCCAATACTATGTTGAATAGGAGTGGTAAGAGAGGGCATCCTTGTCTAGTGCCTGATTTCAAAGAGAATTCTTCTAGCTTTTGCCCATTCAATATGATATTAGCTGTAGGTTTGTCATATATAGCTTTTATCATTTTATCATATGTTCCATAAATACCTAGTTTATTGAGAGTTTTTAGCATGAAGGGCTGTTGAATTTTATTGAAGGCCTTCTCTGCATCTATTGAGATAATCATGTGGTTTTTGTCTTTGGTTCCGTTTATGTGATGGATTACATTTATGGATTTGCGTATGTTGAACCAGCCTTGCATTCCCGGGATGAAGCCTACTTGGTCATGTTGGATAAGCTTCTTGATGTGCTGTTGCAATCTGTTTGCTAGTATTTTATTGAAGATTTTTGTGTTGATGTTCATCATGGATATTGGCCTGAAGTTTTCTTTTTTAGTTGAGTCTCTGCCAGATTTTGGTATCAGGATGATGTTGGTCTCATAAAATGAGTTAGAGAGGATTCCCTCCTTTTGTAATTTTAGATACAGTTTCAGAAGGAATGGAACCAGCTCCTCTTTGTACGTCTGGTAGAATTCGACTGTGAACCCGTCTGGACCTGGACTTTTTTTGGTTGGTAGGCTATTGATGGCTGCCTCTACTTCAGCCCTTGTTATTGGTCTATTCAGGGTTTCAGCTTCCTCCTGGTTTAGTTTTGGTAGAGTACAAGTGTCTAGGAATTTATCCATTTCTTCCTGGTTTACTGGTTTACGTGAGTGGAGCTGTTTGTAGTAATCTCTGATGGTAGTTTGTATTTCTGTGGGATCAGTGGTGATATCCCCTTTATTTTTTTTTATTGCATCTGTCTGATTCTTCTCCTTTTTCTTTTTTATTAATCTGGCTAGTGGTCTATTTTGTTGATCTTTTCAAAAAACCAGCTCCTGGATATATTGATTTTTTGAATTTTGTTTTTGTCTCTATCTCCTTCAGTTCTGCTCTGATCTATCTCTTATCTTCTGCTAGCTTTTGAGTTTTTTTGATCTTGCTCCTCTAGTTCTTTCAATTTTGATGATAGGGTGTCGATTTTAGATCTTTCCTCTCTTCTCTGGTGGGCATTTATTGCTATAAATTTCCTTCTCGATACTGCTTTAAAGGTGTTCCAGAGATTCTGGTAGATTGTGTCTTCATTCTGGTTGGTTTCAAAGAACATCTTTATTTCTGCCTTCATTTCATCGTTTATCCAGTCAACATTCAGAAGCAAGTTGTTCAGTTTCCAAGTGATTGTGCGGGTTTGAGTGTGTTTCTTGATCCTGAGTTCTAGTCTGATTGCGCTGTGGTCTGATAGACTGTTTGTTATGATTTCTGTTCTTTTACATTTGCTGAGGAGTGATTTGCTTCCAATGATGTGGTCAATTTTAAAGTAAGTGCAATGTGGTGCTGAGAAACATGTATATTTTGCAGATTTGGGATGGAGTGTTCTGTATATGTCTATTAGATTCACTTGGTCCAGCTCTGCATTTAAGTCCGGGATATCCTTGTTAATTTTCTGTCTCATTGATCTAATATTGACAGTGGAGTATTGAAGTCTCCCAGTATTATTGTGTGGGAGTCTAAATGTCGTTTTAGGTTGTTAAGAACTTGCTTTGTGTATCTGGGTGCTCCTGTGTTGGGGGCATATGTATTTAGGATAGTTAGCTCTTCCTGTTGGATTGATCCTTTCACCATTATGTAATGTCCTTCTTTGTCTCTTTTGATCTTTGTTGGTTTGAAGTCCATTTTATCAGAGACTAGGATTGCTACCCCTGCTTTTTTTTGTTCTCCATTTGCTTGGTAAATCTTCTTCCACCCTTTTATTTTGAGTCTGTATGTGTCTTTGTATGTGAGATGGGTTTCTTGAATACAGCACACTGACTGGTTCTGACATTTTATCCAGTTTGCCAGTCTGTGTCTTTTGATTGGGGCATTTAGGCCATTTACATTCAATGTTAATAATGTTATGTGTGAATTTGATCTGCCATTTTGTTACTGGCTGGTTTTCTTTCTCATTAGTTGGCTCATTTTCTTCATTGCATTTTTGGTCTTTGCCAACTAGTTTGCTTTTGCAGTGACTGGTACTTGTTCCTTTCCATGCTTAGTGTTTCTTTCAGGAGCTCTTGTAGGGCAGGTGTGGTGGTGACAAAATCTCTCAATAATTGCTTGTCTGTAAAGGATTTTATTTCTCCTTCACTTATGAAGCTTAGTTTGGCTGGATATGAGATTCTGGATTGAAAGTTCTTTTCTTTAAGGATGTTGAATATTGGCCCCCACTCCCTTCTGCCTTGTAGAGTTTCTGCCAAGAGATCTGCTGTGAGTCTGTTTGGCTTCCCTCTGTGGGTGACCTGACCTTTCTTTCTGGCTGCCCTTAGCATTTTTTCCTTCATTTTGACCCTGGTGAATCTGATGATTATGTGCCTTGGGGTTACTCTTCTTGAGGAATATCTTTGTGGAGTTCTCTGTATTTCTTGAATTTGAAATTTGAACTGCCTTGCTAGGCTTGGGAAGTTTTCCTGGATAATATCCTGGAGTGTGTTTTCCAGCTTGGATTCATTCTCCCTGTCATATTCAGGTATACTGATCAAGTGTAGATTAGGTTTTTTCACATAATCCCATATTTTTTGGAGGCTTTGTTCATTTCTTTTCACTCTTTTTTGTCTTGTATTGCCTTCTCTTTTTACTTCATTGAGTTGATCTTCAGTCTCTGATAGCCTTTCTTCTGCTTGATTGATTCAGCTATTAAAACTTGTGTTTGCTTCATGTAGTTCTCGTGCTATGTTCTTCAACTCCATCAAGTCGTTTATGCTCTTCTCTAAACTGGTTATTCTAGTTAGCATTTCATCTAACCTTTTCTCAAGGTTTTTGGTTTCTTTGCATTGAGTTAGAACGTGTTCCTTTACCTCTGAAAAGTTTGTTATTATCCACTTTCTGAATCCTGTTTCCATCAATTCTTCACACTCCTTCTCGGTCAAGTTGTGATCCTGTGTTGTTGAGGAGTTGTGATCCCTTGAAGGAGAAGAAGTGTTCTGGTCTTTGATGGTTTCACCTTTTTTGAGCTGGTTTTTTCCCATCTTTGTGGATTTACCTGGCTGTGGTGTTAGAGAGCTGCTTGATGAGGTCGCTTGTCTGCCTGTGGGGGCACTACTGGGTTTCTAGGGACTCCTTCAGGTTACTAGGGAAGCTTCTTGTGTCTTTTTTGTTTATGCTGAGACATTAGGCCCTCTGACCTGTAGGTGCTGCTGGGTTGTCAAGAACGCCATCCCATTGCTACATAGGCTTCCTGTGTTTTTTGTTAAAACGTGTAGCCCAGTCCCACCCCTCTAGTGGTGGGTTGTGCCCTTCCTCCACTGGGCTGGATCATTCAGGGTTCCTCTCAGACTGTGGCACTGGCTATGCAACCCACTAGAGTCAGAGCTTCAGCCCTCTAGGGTTTGTGGGAGAGAGTAGGGACCCACCCAGCTGCACTCGACAGTCTCCCGCTTACAACTCCCTCTCTCTCCGGGCGGAGGGAAGGGGCTATAGCTCAGTCTGCAGCCTCTTATTCAACTCCGCACTTGTGATTCCTGGCACTTGACTGGCAAAGATCCCCTGTTCTGTGTATTGCTGAGGCTTTGAGGGAAGCGCTGTATCTGGACTGGAGCGCCAGAGGTGTAGTCTCTGACTCACTGGTCAGATGCACTTTCTGGGTGAAGCAGCACCTCTCCCCGCCTTGGTCTGCTCTGAGTGGGCTTTGCTCACCCTCGGACCAGACCCATTGAAATGCACCTGGTACCTTGGTTGGAGCTAGGAGATCTCTGGGTTTCTGTGTCTCTCTTGCTGGGTGTTGTGCGCTGGAGTTGTGTCTAATCTGCCATATTGGATCATCTCTTTTTTTTTTTTAATTGAATTCTAGGTTGTATACAAAAGTTTGTAAATATAGTTTGAATCCTAGGGTGCTGTTTCTTTGCACAAGAAGATTTACTTTGCGTACTTTGCTTATGATAGGTAGCTAAATAGGGACAAATCCAGAGATCAAGACAATTCAAATTGGGGCTTAAGTTTTTTGAGGACTAATCTATTTCTGATTTCATCCTTAATCATAGGCTGAATGCTTTTGGGATTCCAATTAAATTATTTACCAGTATCCTATTTTTATTTTTAGTAGGTCTTCCATTTTTTTCTCTCTAGCCCCAAGAGTCCTAAACGTACTTTTTTACCTTCCCGAAAGTCTTTGTGATAATTTGTTAAAAATAAAATGTAGGGCCCGTTTCTCTGGTTTTCTTTCCTCCAGGATCATTACTTTGTAAATTATATCTGATATCTGCAAAGAAAAACTTTATTTAATTTTATTCAAATTGTTTATCTTTTCCAGTTTTCTCAGTAGGAAGATTGGACCTCCACAGCAGATTAAAAGCTAGTCTGCCATTGTCTGAAACAGAATACCTGATTTTGAAAGCTTTAGAAAAATGCATTAGAAACATAACTAGCCACAAACATCTCTAGAATACCCAGAATTTCTAAAGTCCTAGATTATTTTAAAAATTGTAAACAATTTACTTCCTCATAAGTATACAGATATAGCGTGTTTTGAAATGTCTTCTTAGTGTATGGATCATGATTACACCACTTTTCTTCTTTATGAAATAATATGGTTCTACTTATCTCAGTGTTTTTGCTAGCTACTCCAAGTCACCAAGAAACATGATAAATGTAAGATTTTCATTTTTTAAAAAACAAAACATAAATTACACTAGATATTTATATATAATGTGAATATGTGATCTTTTCATTTAGTTTTTTGTTTAACCAAGGAGTTGGAGAAGAGCCTCACAAATAATGTTACAATGTGATTTTACTTGACTAAATTTTATTTGGGGTCAGATAATTTGACTTGCATTTTATTTAATCCAAATTCATTCATTTCTTAAAATAAAACAAAAATTGTAAAGAAAATGTGGTACAATACACCATGAAATACTATGCATCTATAAAAAGGAATGAGACCGTGTCCTTTGCAGGGTCATGGATGGAAATGGAAGCCATTATCCTCAGCAAACTAGTTCTGGAACAGAAAACCAAGCACCACACCACATGTTCTCACTTATAAGTGGTAGCTGAACATTGAGAACACATGGACACAGGGAGGGGAGCAACACATGCTGGGGCCTGTTAGGGGAGTGCAGTGGTAGGAAGAGAGCATCAGGAAAAATAGCTAATGTATGCTGGGCTTAATACCTATGAGAGGGGTTGATAGGTGCTGCAAACCACCATGACACACCTTTATTTATGTAACAAACCTGCACATCCTGCACGTGTACCCTGAAACTAAAAAGAAATAAAATATATAAATAGAAAATATAAAAAGTTAAATAAGAAAGCTTTATTTATATAGCTCTATAAAGAGCTATATAAATCAATTAGTTATTTCTGGCAGTGTAAAATGATTCAACATACATTTTTTTATACATGTCGAAAGAGCCAATTGGGTTCTAATTTAGTGATTTTTCAACTGTGGCTTTGCACCAAACTTTTGTGTAAATTTATAATTTTATAGGCCCTATTCCAGGCCTGTAACATAACATTCTCTTAGATATACTACTGAGGCATTTTTAGTTTCTAAAACATTGCAGTGTGGGCTTATGGGCAGTCAGAGATGGAGGCCACTGTTGAGTGAGCCTATTAAATTCAACTTCTCTATGAGGACAATGGCCACAGAGGAGAAGGTATGTTTGAGTCACCTGTTCCTAATTCCCTGAACACAGCATTGTTTCATGAACTAAAGTGAATCATCTAACCTGTATATTACTAAAACCAGAAGCCCAAGATGGGTATCCTGATTTGAGAACTCCCAGTAAGAGTACTCCTTCTTTGGAAAATATGAACATAAACTTAAAGAACACAAACACACAGAGATAGAAAGAAGAATATAGAGCAATGAATAAAACAAAAAACTGCAATGTGAAAAGCAACAGGTGCACACACTGAGATGGGGGTGGGGGAAAAAGAGAGAGAGAGAGACGAAACAGAAGACGGACTTTTCAGCATAACATAGATAGCATCAAATATCCACGTCATATTGAAGGACATGATAACCAGGTCTTCAGGTCTGCTCTTGGGTCTGGAGAGTTGATGTTGTATCATGGGAAGAAGAGAAGCAGTCATCGTTTCAAGGCTTATAATGCCCGTGTGCAGCAGCTTAACCAAAGCTTGGGGCATATATATTATTAATATCCTTGTGTATTTTTATGTGACCTGAAATAAACTGGGTATTTCTCTATTTCTTTAAATTTAAAGAACATTAATGAACAGATTTATGAATGAATAAGTCTTTAAAATTAGAAAAAAAGTGTTATGTAGGAAGAGTGAGGCAACAGATGTGAAAATACCGAAAGGAAACAATATTTAAATGCTATTTTACATTTTAGAGGGAATCTGTCTCAATGTAGAAGAGAAACATTTAATATTGCTTTGTAATACATCACTGGGTCATAGCTTTAATAGGTAAGGTATAAATAATGTTTGGAAAAAATGGAAAATAGGTCTTTGAAGCAAATTGTTATTTGGGGGCAATCCTGGAGTCTGATTTTCCAATGAAAGAATCCTTTCTCCCTGGGGTTGGGAACAGAAGCTTTTTTATATTCCTTGATTCGCAAGAAAGAACCTTCATTAGGACTGCTAGACAGTGATATTTTTCACCTATAGTTAGGGCAAACCTATAAACTGGTATCTCAGTCCTACATGAGAAAGCCAAAGAGAATTACTTGGATTTTTTAGATGTTGACAGATGGAGAGGCTGTGTTGGGATTAAGCGGCACTTCCAGAGTTCGTTAGAGCAAAAATATGGACCAAGGTATGGAGATGAGCTAAAGTGGGACTATTTTAGTTCCTTTACAAAAATGCTATCTGGGAGGGAAAAGATCTTCATCTTTCAGATGAACCCTGAAGATATAGCTAGATTGCTTTGGGGCTATACAAGTAGTTGCTGAATTTCCAGCATAGAGTTGAATCCAAAGGGATGTAAAAGACCTAAACATCCATTACGATTGGGGTTGCAGGGTAGTAGGAGTGGGTGACTGGTGGGGGAACGGAGGGTGAGGGGAGGGGGGTAGGGGTGGGTGGGGCTGGTGGGTGGGTAGGAGTCGGTAGGGTGGGTGGGAGTTAGCTCTTTTTAAATAACCCAGGAAAGTGTCTACTGACAGAAAGAGTTAAGCTTAAGTATTTGCCAGGTTCCGAGAGTTTGAAGGCAGCTTGTAGTACTAAGCTAAGTGTTTTTTGTAGGAAGCCTCCAAAGTGGCCCCCAAAGATGCTTGCACACTGGTATTTATACCATTGTGTAGGCCCCTCCCACATTAAGTACTCCCGGCTAGTGTAACAGTTGGATATCGTGGTAATGACAAGGTGTGAATTCTGATGTCAGGTCTTAAAATATATCACTGCTTCTGCTCTGCTCTCTTTTGGAATATTTATCAAAAGGACATTTAAGAGGCCCTATAGAAAGATCCCCAGAGTGAGGAATTGAGGCCTCTCATCACAGCCAGGATCAGTTTGGCAGTCATGTGACAGTTATTTTAGAATTAAATCAGCTGACCCCATTAGTCTTTTAGGCGACCAAAGGCATACTTGACATTTTGACAGCAACTTAATGTGAGAGACTCAAGTCAGAAGGACCTAGCTAAGATGCTCCTGAATTCCTGGCCCAGGGAAATGTTGTGAGATAATAAGTATCTATTGCTTTTTTAATCTGCTAAGTTTGGGGGTAATTTGTAACATAGCAATAGATCACTAATAAAAATTTTGTACCTGGAAGTAGGAATGCTGCCAAATAAATATCTGACAATGTGAGAGAGGCTTTATAGCTTATGGGTGAGCAGAAGTGGGAGTGTTAGTGAAAACCTGAAGTGCTATGAACAGACTGTTAGAAGAATGATGGAACTTGAAAAGTAAGAAAAATGTTACTGGAACTGGAAGATAGGGAACTTTTTTTTTTTTTTTTGGAGACACAGTCTCACTCTGTCACCCAGGCTGCAGGGCGGTGGTGTGATCTCGGCTCACTGCAGCCTCTGCTTCACAGATTTAAGCAATTCTCAGCTCTCATCCCTCAGCCTCCCAAGTAGCTGGGACTACATGCATGTGCCACCACCTCCAGCTAATTTTTGTATCTTTAGTAGAGATGGGGTTTCACCCCCAGCTAATTTTTGTATCTTTAGTAGAGATGAGGTTTCACCATGTTGGCCAGGCTGGTTTCAAACTCCTGCCCTCAAGTGATCCACCTGCCTTGGCCTCCCAAAGTGCTGGGATTACATGTGTGAACCACTGTGCCTGATAGGGAATCTTTGATGGCAGAAAGTATAGCAACTCTGTCATCTGTGGGAATGTGGAAAATAAAAAAAAAAATGTACCTAATAGATTGAGTAATCAAGCTAAATTGATTTCCAGGAACTTTTAAAGATACCTTCTTCTGGCCGGGTGTCGTGGCTCATGCCTGTAATCCCAGCACTTTGGGAAGCTGAGATAGGTGGATCATGAGGTCAGGAGTTCGAGACCAGTCTGACCAAGATGGTGAAACACCATCTCCACTAAAATAAAAATTTGCAGGGCGTAATGGCATGCTCCTGTAATCCCAGCTACTCAGGGAGCTGAAGCAAGAGAATCACTGGAACCAGGGAGGCAGAGGTTGCAGTGAGCTGAGATTGCACCACTGTATTCCAGTCTGGGTGACAGGTGACAGAGCGGACTCTGTCTCAAACAAACAAACACAACCTTTTTTTCACTGTGGTTTTGATTTGCATTTCTCTAATGACCAGTGATGTGGGGCTTAAAATCTAGATGATGAGTTGATAGGTGCAGCAAACTACCATGGCACATGTATACTTATGTAACAAACCTACATGTTCTGCACATGTATCCCAGAACTTAAAGTAAAAAAAAAAAAAAAAAACAAAAAAAAACCTTCTTCTGTCTTCCTGCTGCTTGTACTAAAGTGTGGGAGGAGAAAAATAAGCTACAGGAATGGCTGCTAAACTAAAGAGAGCCAGTAATTGCTGATTTTTAGAATTTCCAGCCTCTCCTGTTTGGGAACAATCCTAATATTGTTTGAGATTGGAAATGGATTCCACCTGATCATGTTTTCTGAAAAACACGATCTAACTATGAAGCTCAGGATGTGGCTGTAGAATCATCTCTTAGATTCAGATCCATGAAATCTAGTGCCTCAGAGAATAATTCAGTGAAACAGCAGATGCCAGTAAGCTTACAAGTTGCTACTCAGCACTCTTGGCAGAACCCCGAGGTCAGTTAGGGCTTATCACAGAATGATTTGTTTGTGTGGCTTTTGTCTGATATAGTGAATTCCTATATGATTATAGGGAGACCCACACAATTTCAATGAAAATTATATTGATCAAAACACAGTCAGATTGTACCCAAAATAAGAGTCAACACAAAACAAACAACAGTCTTCGGATTCTCAAACTTCTACAATAAATAATTTGGCTGAAAAAAACTGTGCAGCTGCAAAAGCAGGCTATCTTTCATTGAAAAGAAAGCCTATATCTATCAAAGGAACTATAGCTACATAGGGTGGAAGTAAATAATGAAGGTAAATACATAATGAAAAAGTATTTATACCTTGCCTCCCTTCTATTGCTACAGCCTTCTTTTCTTTATCTGGGGGAGGATAAGAACATTGGATGAATAAAGACTGAAGTTTTGGTTCTGATATGGATCTGAATAAACAAGTTTCTGAAGCAAAACAAGAATGGCTGATAATTTAATTTATTGTGCAAAGAAGTATACTTCTGAGAGTGAATTGGGTTTTTTTTTTTTT
>PVKV010009622.1:66818-80200 GCA_004027835.1 Alouatta palliata | reverse complement strand
TCATAGCAAGTGCCTTGGTTCATCAGTGAACAATACTCACATTTTCATAATAAGAGATTTAAGAAAGACTGAAGGAATACATTCACTCCATTTATTTAACCCCAAATTATGCTTATATTTGTAGACTGGAAGGAGAAACAGTAGAAGCCATAGGGGAAGTCTCCTTTGTAATAAAAATTTATTAGATACATCAAAAAAATGGTGAATTAAATAATACATAAGCATACCATTTAAAAGTAAATACCAAAAGCAACAACTAAATGCTTAGGAAAAAGAGATACACGGAGAGGATAGATGGTCTTCATTTTAAGCCTTATATTACTACTTTAAATCTTAAACACTGTGTAATCTTGCTTAAAATTCAAAAAAATATTTTATGATCTAAAGACTAAGGAAAATGTTCATTAAGTTTTTTCAGGGAAAAATCAGGTTGTAAAACAATCTGTGCAGTAAAATACCAATTTGGGGAGTTTGGATAGGGTAAGTACATGTGCAGAGAATGAGGGCATGACACAGAAAGTGCATGCTATTTGTTAACACCTAGGAATATTAATTTTATTTATAGAATAAAGTTTGAATAATGAATAATAGAGCTTAAGAGACTAGCCTGTAGCTGATAGTAAATGGGGACTTAAAAATTTTAATGGTGTTTGAATTTTTATAAGAAGAATACACTTATGAATGATGAATATATTTGTACATTTTTAAATAATAGATTTCTTAAAGGGAAGTAATGGGAAATTCCTAAATTCTATCCTCAGTGCCAGGCTTTCTCCATGATTCTACGACCTTCTCCAACCCAGCTGGGACCCAAATCATGCCCTTCCTTCGTGCGTGTGCGTGTGCGTGTGCGTGTGCGTGTGTGTGTGTGTGTGTGTGTGTTTGTGAAAGAGAGAGAGAGAGACTGTCTCACTCTGTCACCCAGAATGCAGTAGAGGGGCAATCGACCTCCTGAGTAGCTGAGACTGCAGGCGCATGCCACCACACCTAGCTAATTTTTCTATTTTTTGTAGAGACGGGGGTCTCGCTTTGTTACTCAGGCTGGCCCCAAGTGATCCTCTCACCTCAGCCTCCCAAAGTGCTGGAATTGCAGGCATGAGCCACCATGCCGGCCCCTTTTCCTCCCCTTAACCCAATCCTGTCCTTAGAGCTGAGAGCTTAGGCAGGTGTTGGCCAATAGCTTCCCCAAAAGCTGTGTGTGTGCATGGGACAAATACTAGTTTTTAAAAGAAAATCTATTCTCCTATTTTCCGTGTTTTTGCTACAGCTTATACTTGGAAAGGAAAGTTCAGCAACACACACACACAAAACTGCAAGCTCCTGGGACAGCACACTCTGCTCCTCCTCTGATTCCCATACCTGTGGGGCTCATCTACCAAAACAAGCCCCCTTCAGTTTTTTTGTCCAGAACTGAGCCTGTCCCTTCAAACCATGTGTGAGGCAGAAGCCTGGGCCATTCCTCCACTGCACTGTTCCGGTATGCGGGCCTGAATTTTCACTTGATAAGCAAATGCACATGTATGTATGTAGACATGCACATGTGTGTATATATTACATTTCTAGAACTGAATTCAAATTCTGTGCACCCAATATACATAACGCAGTATACGGGTACACAGAATTCTGTGTCTTTTCACCTTCAGGAGCAATAATCTTTGGGGTCAATTCATCCACCTGCTTCTGCCAGAGACTCCCATTCCTGTCTCCGCACAGCCTGAGTTGACTCAAACGCCCTGATGAACCTATGCTGCTGCGGCCCAGTGGACACCCTCTCAACCTTGGTCAGCACACATGGATGGCCTCAGCTGCTGGGCTCCCCTTGGCCTCACTGGTGAGATTCTGCCTTCGCCTCAGTAACCTATTATAGCTGATCCTCAAAGTGGCCCCTGAGTCACGCTTGGCACCACCAGAGACTCCACTCCTGAACGAAGTCCGTCCAAACAAACATGTTTATTCTTTCCCTTGACTCATCTCCATGCCCATGAGGAGACAGGAGAAATGACTGATCTGCCTTTATAATGTGGTAGGGCCCGGGATCCCTCACTTGTCTAAATGCCCTCCACTTATGTGGCTGTCACTTATGTTTGACGGCACAAATGGAGCTGCTAGTCTTGGAGGGCCAGTGGGAAGCAGGGCACCAGTGTTCACTCACTCTCAGATGCCCCAAATGCCGAGGGAGGGGTTCCCTTGAGCCCAGGCCCTTGCTCCCTTTCAGCCCCCAAAGGATGGGATAACCCGGGAGAAAAGTCAGAGCACAGCACCTAATTCTTCCTTATCTTCCACTCCCCAGTCTCCTGCTGCCTTGCTCTGGTCTTCAGGGCACACCTACCACCAAATCTCCTGCCCTGTCTGTCCGTACTGGTGAGTGAATCCATATTCTCCCACACCAAAGAAAAGAGATTTTATTTTAACTTAAAACTCAAGAATGAAGCGTCTTTGTCTCTCTTATAAACTATTCCTAAAGCCAGTTGCCCTCCAACCGAAGGCCATCAGGGACACACCTGTAGTTGAACAAGCTGAGTTTATTGCTTGTTGCAATGAAGAAGGCAGACAGTGGGGCTGTGGTGCATCTGAGAGATTGGAAAGAATGTACAGGATTTTGGCTTGTGTTCAGCTATTTGGGGTAGGATTCAAGGCATTGGGTATTTCTCTGAATTGGATGCTACAGGAAGTGAGAATGGGGTAATTCTATCTTTGAGTATCTTATCTAGAAGGCAGATAATAAATCCTTAATAAATCTTATCTAGAAGGCAGAAAGACCAGACCAAGGCTAAAGCTATACTTGGTAAACAACAGCAGTCACTCACATTAACCAGAAAAGGGGATGTTTTCATATTTTGTGGTTTGGGACAATATTCATGTTTTGTGTGGCACCAGGCATAGTCTTGCTTTTATCTTTGTATACATTTTTTTCTATGAATATATGGGGTACAACTGTAATTTTGTTACATGCATATGCATAAATTGCACTGTGGTACAGTCAGGGCTTTTATTATAACCACCATCAGAATAATGTACATTGTACCCGTTAAGTAATTACTCATCATGCACCTCCCCCCACATAATCTCCCATCTTTCTGAATTTCCAGTCTATTATTTTATACTCTATGTACACATTGTTTAGCTTCCACTTTTAAGCGAGAATATGTTGTATCTGTCTTTCTGTGACTCACTTGATTCACTTAAGATAATGGCCTGTAGTTCCATTCATGTGGCTGCAAAAGACATGATTTCATTTTTTTATGGCTAAATAGTATTTCATTGTGTATATATCCCATGTTTTCTTTATCCAGTGATCCACTGATGGATACTTAGGTTGATTCTGTATCTTAGCTATTGTGAATAGTGCTGAAATAAACATATGAAGGCACTTATCTTTTTGAAATAAATATTTCTTTTTCTTTGGGTAGATACCCAGCAGCAGGATTGCTGGGTTAAGGGTAGTTCTATTTTTAGTTCTTGATGTTCTGCAACATTGTTCGTGTTCGATGGGAGAACACAGGCCTACCTAGTAAACCCAGACCAGCTCCCAGATGCCAGGAGCTGCTTTTCTTTTTCTCACTGGCTAGCTGCGAAGTGGGAATGGCCTGCATCTGTACCTTGTCAAGCATGAAATGGCACATCAGTTATGAACTTGAAGAGATCTGCCACACTAGGCCTAATGCTGGTACTGCAGGTTGTCCCTGATTTGGCCTCTTTTGTCTGATCTCAATTGGTCAAAACTCAAAGAGGAGAAGGCCTGCAATTGGCAGCTCCATCACCCCATGTATAAAGGAAATCTTATAAGCAAACACAAGGACCAGCATTGGAGATATCAAGCACCATTCTAGGGCCACAGCAGCCGGCTGGAGTGCACATGGGCCTTGGGCCAGTGTCAGGACAGTAGCTTATTGTGGCTCTGGGTAGTTTGGGCTCAGCCAAGCAGATACTGTTTCCCTGGGGAGGGAGTCTCTTCATGCCAGGGAAGGCTCACCCCAGAGCAGGCAAAATCTTCAATAGGTGGGCCTTTTAGCTACAGGTGTAGGGAATAATTTTTGCAATGAGGGCCTATTTTCTTTCTTTTAAATGTATCTTAGCCAGGACTGCTCCCAAGGACTATAAACTGCAAAGAGCAACTCAGTTACCCCACGCACCACGGGACATTAACAGGTGAATCTGATCTTTCAACCCTTCTTGGTGCTGGGCATCAGTATGAGACACTAGACCAGCTGCCCCAAACTATGTTCCTGTATTTCAGATCCTCAAGACCTAGACATGAACTGCAGAGAGATTAACTTCTGAGAAACCAGAGTCACCTCTACCTGTTCCAAAAGTCACCCACATGAACCCTCCATGAGGATGGACTTTAGGGCCTTAAGTTGTAGATTTCACCACAAGCAGCAGCAGCTTTTGTCAGTGGGCAAACATAGAGGAACTGAGTGGCAAGCAAAAGAAAGGTGGGGTTGTTTATCACAGAGAAAATAAGTTGTCTCTTAGAATGAAAAGCAGAAAAAAAAAAAAAAAGCCCATGGAATTTATTTCAAGCCCAGAGTCTTAGAAGGGAATTAAAAAGACTTCAGCAACAACATGCTATATCTACAAATAAGATTTACTTGGTTACTCATGGGAGAATCGGATCAGCTTCAGAAACAAGTTTTCATCTTTCAGTCAGAACACTGGCTGTGGGAAAAGAAGAGAAAAAGTAAAAATAAAAGACATACGATTGAACCCCAGGGACGAAAAACTTGCCTTAGGAGAAAAGTAGGAGATCTCAAAGGCCAAGCTAAACAGATGTGAAAGGAAAAGAAGCTGTATTCCAAACTAACTGCTCACTGAGCTGCGATGAGGGATGAAGCAGACATTTTAGTTACTACCAGATCAGAGCAGGTGATGGAGCCAGTGTGATCCAACAGAGGAAGGCAGGGGAGACCACAGAGAGCGGAGGGAATGATGACTTGGGGACACCATCAAAAAATGTCAGGAACCATCAACAGCCAGACTCTCATCAAGCAGAAGGTGGTAAATTAGTAAGAGCAATGGGGAAACTCTGAATGGCAGGAACACTTACAGGAGATATATGGAACAGTTGCACTAACTTAAAGAGGCAGGTCCCAAAAGCTAGCATGAAATACTTTGGGAATTAGTAAGTGAATTTCAACATCTGGAGGCAGGCACAGACTACACAGTGAGAAAATGTGCCTGAGAAAAACGCGGGACGAGGTGTGGGGGAGGCAAAGATGACAGGACAAATACAGGCTGGCAGGAAAATGCCAGGTGGAGTCCTGGCCTCGGTTAGAGGCTGGGCCTATCGGAGGATAGCTGTTGAGTGGAATTATCTGAGTCAAGAGGGCAAAGTAGTAGCATTTGTTTGAACAATGGAAGTCCCCATAAGGGTTCCCACAAGACAAACCTGAGTTAGCTTGAAAGGAGAGAAGCCCTTGTTTACAAAAAGAAACACTGCAGCTCATTTATATGGGCTTCCTAAACATGATAAGCATGGGCTGATGTCTTGAGACTCCCGTGAATCTACTGACTGCATAGGGTTAAGTCAACTTTGAAGGGGATGGGGCCATTCTGGTATGTTTCAAGGGTGTCAGCGCTGTAGCGGGAAGCCAGGCTTTGAAGAAGGAAACCCATTTTGCTACAGAGACAGCAAAACAAGAAGGGGAAATTTGGGGCATCTTTGAATTGCAATTAAGAAGGCAAAGATTTTCGTTTGGGACCCTCTTCGGACTTTACTAACGAGAAAGAACTTACATTCAGATCTGAGACACTGACAGACTGCCGGTACTGTGCTACTGAGCTATGTTTAGGCTACACTTAAGTTCATTGACTCATCTCTTGTCCAGACTGCCAGGATTCCTCAGAGCTAGCAGGGGGAAAGACATAAGTCTGCTGATCTGCGGAGATCGCGGCCACCCCTCCCACCAGGGGCTGTCTCAGGGAGATCAGAGTTCTGTCCCTAAACCCCTGACTGTAGTTGTTGAAATTCTGCCAGTTAGGAGGGATGAGTCAGGGTCCAGCCTAAAGCGGCAGTCTGGCCACATCTGCCACAGCCGCTGGGCCCACACCGCCCAGTCTCCCCAGCTCTGTCAGGGGAAAAACGGCGAAGCTACAGTGACGGCGGCCGTGCCGTCCCCCCCGCACCCCCCCCCGGGAACTTGGTAATCTCTGGCTGTCTCCAGCTGAGTGGCCGCAGAGAATCTGCACAGCTCTGTGCTTGGGACCAAAAACCCTGGTGGCGTGAGCTCACGGGGCGCGGAAATCTCCTATCTACAGCTTGCGCAGATTGGTGGAAAAAGCATGGTTTCCTGCGCAGGGTAGCACAATTACTCACCGCCTTCCTTGGCTGAGGGGGGGCGCTCCTCTTGCCATGTGTGGCTCCCAGGTGGGCTGTCGCACCACCCCGCTTTTTCTCGCTCTCCATAGGCCACACCAACCACCTAGTAAGTCCCAGTGAGAGGACCTGGATACCGCAGTTGCTGGTGCAGGACTCAAGCGCCATTTTCATTCTCCTCGCAGGCGCCTCTGACCACAGCTGTTTCTAGTCAGCCATCTAGTCAGCACCTCCTGGCCCACCAATAAAGGTGATTTCTGATTTCCGGACTCTCAGCTGGGGACTCACGGTTTCCTTTACACGACAAGAACTTGGCTTAGTGGGCAGACTTCCTTCTCCGTGGTTTAGTTTACGTGCAAGGGCCTTTGGAGCCCTTGCATAAATTAGAGGGGAAATTGAGGAAAGTCCTTTCAGGAAAGCCTTATCTTTCTCTTTGCTACAAACAACATGGTGATTAAGTAATTAAGGCTCTAGGCTCAGACACATTTGGGCTCAAGTGCCAGTTTAGTCATTTACTATCCATGCCAACCTTCAGCAGATTTCTTTAACCTCTTCGTGATCCAGTTTTTTCTTCTGTTAAATGGTGTTAATAACAGTATTCTGATAGACAGCATGCTTCTGGCCGTAATTTACAGAAACCCAACTCAAACATGGTATAAACAATAAATAATGTATTGAGTCATGTATCTAGTAGTCCAGATTTTAGGCAGACTTCAGGGTATTTTGATTCAGCAGTGCCATTGAAGACCTCTATTATTTTCATTTTTCTGCTCCACCATCAATAATGTTGATGACTTCCTAGAGCTCAGTCCCTTTTGTGGCTGAAAAACAGTACTTGGTAGCAAATACTGCTGCTACCCTTATCTTCCTTCAGCATCCTATAGAGATGGAAGTCACTTCAAAAAACTCTGATAGGAAATAGGTACCTCTGGATGGACATAAATGAGAACCTTAGCCCCAGATGCCCCTGAACCCGCTGGGCTGCAAAGTTGGTACACAATCTCTTGGTGGAGGATAGTGGCTTCCCCTTGCAAAAGAACATGCAGAGGCTACACCTGAGGCAGATACCTTGTAAGATACTTGTAAGATAAAAGAGCTGTAACACCTGGCTAACTTATACCCTCAGAGGTCTGGAAAGCATGCCTGGGGATGAATCTTGATGATGCTGGACAAGGGCTGGAGGCAGTTCCAAATATAAGGCTGAATAAAAGAAGTTTACACTCTGGGCTCACACCTTTGGCCGCATGGGGATTCTCCAAAACCAGCTGATGGAAGATAATCTAGACATGGTTCACAAATGGGAGGGTACCATTGTCACTGCTGCTCTCACACTACAGCCCTGCCTTTCAGGTGACCCTGAAAGACAGATGGGGAAAACTTTAACAGTACACCTAGTCTTTAACTTAGTGTGAAAAGGCATATGGTTAAAATAGATGTGAACTCCTGAGGGTGGCAAATGGCATTGTTGATTGGTCATGGACCTGGAGGGGAAAAGATCGGAGACAAAGAGTTCTAAGAAGAAGCATGTGGGTGGATGCATGGGAGTCAGCACAACAAAGTGTATAACTTTGTGTCTCCTGTCAATGGCTACCAGCAAGCACTCACAATTAAAGAGGATTTGAACAACTGGGTGAACAAAGTGGCTTTTCCAGTGAAGGTCAGCCAGCTTCTGACTTCAGTCCCTCAGTGCTTATACAATAAGCCCATAAATGGAGTAGCCATGGAGGCAGGGATGAAGGCTATGCATGAGTCCAAAAGACCAGGTACCCCTTGCCACGGTGATCTAGCTAATGCTGCCACTGAATGTCCTGCCTATCAGCAAGAGAGACCAACTGAGCTGTCTATATGGCACCATCCCTCAAAGAGACCCACCAGCAACCTGGGGCAAGGTGATTACACTGGAGCCCTCTCACCCTGGAGGGGAAGTTATATGTCCTTCCTGGGGCTGATATGCATTCAGGGTATTCATTTTCTTGCCAACACCATCATCTAAGAACATACAGAGCATCTAATTTACTAACATACGATATCGCATAACATCACATCGAACCAAGGGACTCACATTGTGGCAAAGGAAATGTGAAAACGGGCCCATGATCATAGGATTTTACCATATATTGAATCACTCAGAAGCAGCCAGTCTAATAGTATGTTGGAATGGCCTCTTACAAATATAGCTATGGCACCAGCTTATGGTTCTAGGTAGCTGAGAGGTAAAATACTTGGATCCAAAAACTAAGGAGAAGATGTAAGAGCAGCCCCTCTCACCATCATTCCGAATGACCCATTTGAGAAATTTGTGCTGCCACTTTAGAGGTTCTGCTAGACTAGAGGTTGTGGTTCCAAGGAGTAGAATCCTTCCACTAGTGGATGTAGGATTCCACTAAACATGCAGCAGCCACTTGGTCATTTAGGACTTCTGTTCTAGTAGTTCAATAAGCAGGAGTAATGTATCAGCTTGAGCAATTGACCCTGATTATCTGAGGTGTTGAGATTGCTGCTGCACAGTAGGGGCTGGAAGTTCTGGCCTCCTTTGCTACAGTGGGTTACGCCTTGAAGCTTGCTAGTGACTCTAGTAAATATGCAACTGCAGAACCACAGCAACCACAGCCCAACAAGGGTAAAATGACCAGGGGTTCTGATCCCTCAGAGAAGAAGGTCTGGGTTACCCCATTGATCATATACGCTAGACCAGCTAGCCAAGGTGATAGAGTTTAGAATGGATGACAGAGGAGGGAGATGATCAAATAGTTGCAGTCTCTGGACTGCTACAGCAACGGGGAGGGATGTAAACTGTTCTGTGAATATTCGTGTGGCAAGTCTATTTTTTTTAATTGTCACTAACTGCCACCTTGAAGCATCAGTGATGGAATAAAGTAAACTTATTATGGGTCACTTAGCAGGGAAAAGGGTGGGCTGTAGCAGTCTTTGTCAGTGCCTCACCCACATCCTCTCTTACCACGTCAGGGGTCAATAGCCCAACTTCCCTCTGCTAGCACAAGTGTTTCTTTGCTCGGGAGCTTTCTCTGACCCCCAGAGCCTGTATCAAGACAGAAGAGGTAGGGTTTTGCACATCCATCAGCCTAGCTCCCTCAAAAGGAATAACATGGAAGCATTCTGCACTAGCCCTTAGAGTGTCCTAGGCAGCTTTCCCACCATCACCTTCTGTGCCAGGTGGCTCGGTCACGTGCTCTGGTTGGGCTGCCTTTCCTTCTTGGTCTTACTTCTCCATTCCCCTTGTTGGTGTTTCCTGCACCTTCAGATCCCTGTTTCCAAGTCTGATTTTGCCAGAACCCTTTTCTAAGATAGTCACCTTCAAGGGCTGCTAGGGAACCAACTCGTTATTTTTAAAAGCTGTAAACAAGAAAAAAGAAACAAGTATTTATCCTGCCTCGTTTACATAAGATGAAAAATTGTCTTACCAAACATTTGACAAGAAAAAATATCCTTTATAGAAGTTTTCCAGCTAACAAGTAAAGGAAAAATGGAAGAATTAAAATATCATTTGCAACTACCAAATAATTATTGAATCTAGGCAGTAATTATTGACTTCAAACCTTGAAGCAAAGGGACAACTGAAAATCATGACATATCTCTTATTGGAAGCACACAGCACCACTTGTGAGGTAGTCTTGTCCCCCAAAATTCAGTGCTGAATCTGAATCAAACATCTAGACCTACCAATAATGTTCAAACATTTAGACCTTTCATAATATTAAAAACTATCAAATTTCCGAAAAGGTAAAAAACAATGTTAAACCCTCCAGGGTTATCAGCAAAATTCAAATGTTTAAAATCCAATGTTTAATCCTCCAGGATTATCAGCAAAATCCAAACTGTAAGAGCTATATAGAGCAAACCAACTGATTTCTTCTACTAAAAATAATAACTGCAAGAAAGAAAAAGGAAACAGAGAAGAAAATCAAGAGGCTTAAGAGACATATTGACCAATTGCAATGATGAATCTTTTGGACCATCCACAAAGGTGACGGGGTGAGAGAAAATGGGAAGAAAAGGGGAGGTGAGCAGAACAGAGGAAAAGAGACAAAACCTGTGTCCTGTTTTCAAAAAGCTTGTCTTGTAAAGAAAAGGCTGTTTATTCAGTGAGGTTTACCTACTAGTTAATTATGTGCCTAGCAAGACTTTCTTCCCATTAGGGAGGGGGAAAATATGAATGAGAAGCCTCAGTGGGGTGGGATATAGCTTTGAAAATGAGAATGCAAACTTAAAGAGCATTTGGTACTGTGTTTTTAAGTATGTCAAACTTGATTCTAGAACCCCTGGAGCTTATAAAAGTTGGGAGGGAAAAGGAGAAAGGGTGTCTAAGCCCTTTATTATTAAAACCTTCTTGTCTTTGCCCTTTCCTATGCTTTCCTTCTTCCTTCCTTCTTACAGAGAAAAGAGACCATTTATCCCTTTACTGTGACTAAGCACTCATTCATCTCTGCAGAAATAGCACCTGTGCCCCACTGAACCTCACGGAGTTGACACTTGAGGACCTCTTTCGACATCAGAGAGCTTGAATGGAAAGGTTTTCTGCATGCTTATTTGAGGAGCAGCTTATCTAAGTTGCGGGCTTGTTTTTGAAAGCAAGAATGGAGACTCAATTAGCATAAATTCTTGCTTCAGCATTTCACCCATTTATTCTACCTGAGCAGGTGCACAGTCCTTTAATCATAACTGTCAAGAAAGGAAAGCTTGCAATTTCCATCATTTATAAAGAAAGACGAAATAGAGGAGAGGGGAAAATGCGACAAATGATGCATACACTGAAAGATGGGGTCGGGGAGAGGTGGGGAGAGGGGAGGCTGAAGAAGGAAAAGAATGAACACGGGATTTTACATTTTTCTCTGGGCTTTTTGTGAGTAACATATAACTCCTTTGAGTATAGAAAGATGGTTGGCCGGGCACAGTGGCTCATACTCTGTCATCCTAGCACGTTGGGAGGCCGAGACAGGCAAATCACAAGGTCAAGAGTCTGAGACCAGCCTGACCAACATGGTGAAACCTCGTCTCTACTAAAAATATAAAAATTAGCTGGGCGTGATGGCACGCGTCTGTAGTCCCAGCTACTCGGGAGGCTGAGTCCCTTGTAACACCCGAACCCCCATCTCCTTCCAAATCTTTACTAAAATATTTATCATTCATTGAGGTTAGCACAAACACAGAGGGAGAGAAAGAGAGAAACTAAAACCTCAAAACAGGCCTGGATGAGAGTCGGGCAGGATGTCAGAAGCAGGTGATTTTGGTTTACAGGAATAAAGTACAAAAACCCAGAGAGAGAAAAACCATAAAAATCTATATAACTTAACCTCCAGCCAGGAAGATGTGACAAAACTATCCCTTGTCTCACCATGCATAGAACATTCTTTATCAGAAAAAGAGGGGGAAAAGCCATCCAGTGAGAAATCTCATCTTTTAGTGAGAAAGTGATTGGAATTCCCTGCTATACTCACTAAAACCCTTGAGGCAGCTGACTGGTTGGGTTGCCATGTTATCTTACCAATTATCAACACCAAAATTACCAAATTGCAATTTAGCCAATGAGTCATCAGTGGTTTAGGCAGCTCTGCATTCGGCTCCATTCTTCAACACGCTTCCTGTAGTCTGACGTGGAAGGGTTTCCACTTGATTCAACAACACTTGAGCTATCAGAACTACATTCCCCATCTGACAACAACAGACACCCTCATTTTAAAAAAGATCAATGTACAGACAAGCAATTCTTTATATCATTTGTAGTAGAAAGATAGTACATCGTTTAACCCAAATGTTATTGACATGGCTGTCAGGACAAGTGTGCTTTATTATGGCCCAGTTGCGTGGCCTGCCAAAACCTTGCATGATGCTGGCATACCCACTAAAATGTCCTTAGTATCATTTGCTGTAATTTAAAGTACTAAGTCAAAAGGAATGAGAATATTTTTGAAGTCCTTATAACTCATCAAATCTATTTGGAAATATAGTCACAAATGTTTGTCCCACCATTTAGAAGGAATCAAGCGACAGGTAAGAGAACTCAGAAAAAGCAAGTAAAACAAACATACCAAATTGCTACTAAAGTAAAGCGTATTAGAAACAAATACAAATCCAGTAGAAAAATCCTTCAGGGATCTGAACACAGTACACGTATTTATTTACTTATTTATCATCTACTTCAAAAAACTGTCAAGAAGTTTATAACAGGAATCAAATATAGCCCCAAAAACTATGGTGTAGAAGAGGAGAAAAATTAATATACTAAATATATAAGGTATTGTTAAATAACTCTGTTGAACATTACATATGGTATTGGCAGCAAAGGCAAAAGAGAATAAGATGGCTTACAAGGTACTCATCTCCTAATATTAAAAAAAGCATTAAATAAATACAAAAATAAATCTTTACAGAAATAATATAAGTTCCTCAAGAGGGAAAAACTTTTTTTTTGTATAAAATTCTAAAAGATATTGACCTCATAGTCTTCATATAAAGGGCATAAAACAACATAATATCTTCAGCATCTTTCTTATTGGATCTGTAACTAAGAAGAGATTTTTGTCTATCAGAATATTCACTACTGTTCAGGCATAAAACAAATAATTGAAATATTTATAACTCCCGAACTTCAATTTTGGAAATTATACCAAGTATTTCTTTTGCAGCAATATGAATTGCTCACTGATTTCAAAAATCGCTGATTTCAGTTCTCCCACCCAGTTTTCTGTGCCTCTTCATAGAGGGATCCCAATATGTAGTGACATATCTCACAAATTAGGGGGAATGGTGGTGAAAGCAACACCACCACGCAACAGCAGTGATGTCCAGAATCTAGGTATTGCAAAATTAAAATCCATGCCTGTGAAGTTAAAAAAAAAAAAAAAAAAGAGGCCGGGCGCGGTGGCTCACGCCTGTAATCCCAGCACTTTGGGAGGCCGAGGCGGGTGGATCACGAGGTCAAGAGATCGAGACCATCCCGGTCAACATGGTGAAACCCCGTCTCTACTAAAAATACAAAAATTAGCTGGGCATGGTGGCACGTGCCTGTAGTCCCAGCTACTCGGGAGGCTGAGGCAGGAGAATTGCT
>PVKV010009622.1:0-66718 GCA_004027835.1 Alouatta palliata | reverse complement strand
AAATAATGATACAAGCCATTTGAAAAGCTTTTTCTTTAATCTTCCTGAATACATTTTTGGCATCTTATTAACATTTTCCAAACTGAATGAATCTGTTGCTTTGTGTGAGCAGATAACTTAAGACTAGGGAGAGGCCAGCAGTCATTAGCAATTTATCATCCTTGCTGATAAATGGGAACCTGGACTGCCCAGAACATTAAGTTATAAGGGCAGCAGAGACTGCAGAGTCAATGATGCAGACTGAATGATATCACTGCATACTCCGCTTCCTCCAAGTGCATCAGCTGGCGAGGACTCTTTCCAGTCACTCAACTCTGCAAAAGTTGGCAGTCACGTGCATTTTTCCCCAGACAGCTCTGCTGAGCCACCATGTCTCAACATGGCTATAGGCTTAAATCATCCACTAATAATATAAGGAAGGAAAGATAGCTATGAAAAACAACAAAGCAAAGAAACAAGAGAGAAAACACATTGTCACACACATGTAAAATTCATTCAGATGCCACAAATATGTCAGAATATACTGGACATTTGCCACGCACAGTGGCTCATGACTGTAATCCCAGCAATGTGGGAGGCAAAGGTGGGTGGATAACCTGAAGTCAGGAGTTTGAGACCAGCGTGACCCACATGGTGAAACCCCATATCTAATAAATACACAAAAATTAGCCAGGTGTGGTGGTGTGTACCTATAGTCCCAGCTGCTCAGGAGGCTGAGACAGGAGGCAGCCTGTGCTTGAACCAGGAGGCAGAGGTTGCAGTGAGCCAAAATCATGCCACTGCACTCCAGCCTGGGTGACAGAGACTCCATCTCAAAAAAAAAAAAAAAGAATATATTAGACATTTACTGATTAGAAAGAGCCTTACTATGACCGTCTTATCTCTCCAATTTCACCTTACAGCTCCCTTCCCTTCCCACCGGTCCCTGTGCTCCGGCCACAATGGCCCTTCCTCTGTTTCTCCAACATGCCAACCTCACTCTGCACAGGGCCTCTGCACCCACTGTTTCTCGGGGTGGAAAATTATACCTTCAGAGCCTTAAATAGCATCTGCTTCTCACTATTCCAGTCTCAGATCAAATGTCCCTCTTCAGAAAATCTAGTCCTGATCCCTTCGCTCATCCTAATAACTTCATCTTAACCAGCTCTGTAAAGACCCTATTTTCAAAGAAGATCAAATTCTGAAATACTAGAGACAAAGACGTCAACATATGAACTTGGGAGGACATAGTTCAACCTATAACATCAGACCTTATGCACTTTGAAGTCAAGAATGCATCTTTTTTGTTACTGTATTTTCAACATTTAGCATAATGCAGGACTTAAAGTTCATTGATCGATAAGGATCTGTCTGGAAGGCCAATCATCTGTTAAATAAGATCCTGTGCTTTGATCTCAATTGTCAGAGCTTAGGTGCCTGGTAAAAGTTTAAACTTTTTAGAACATGAAATCTGCACATAGTCTTGTTCTAAAGGACATTGATTATTCCAACAAAGCTGGGAAGGTTTAGTTGTATCATCCGAGAACAAAATTTAGAATTCACAGGAGAAGCATAACAAGGATAGTAATTAAAACATCTTACATTTTCAAGGCAGTTTTCTTATGTTATCACATCATGTTCTCAAACCTTGCCTTCATTCATTAAATAATTATTAAGCACCTGTTTTTGACCAGATATGATATTAAGCACAGATATAACCCTGAAGAAACATGTGTCTCCTCCCTCCAGGAGTTAATAGTCAGGGTACGTGGCAAACCAGTCAAGAAGCAATGTCAGGCCTGTGGCAAAGCCAGGGCAGGTATTTTTATGCTATAAGAGAGATGAATACACCTACATCATGTGTTCCTCTGATGACAATCACAGGGTTCCTGCATCTTCCATCCTTTCTACAAATAAGGAAACTACCCAGGGGCAAAAATAGTGACTCCTTAAACATAACAAGTGTATTATGTTACAAGAGTAAAACTCAGCTCTTACCTCCCATGATGTAATTCTCTCCACTCGATGTGACAGTGTCAATTACAAGGAGGGAAGAAGGTTTCCCCCTGCTAGCAACAGCCCCACAGCTCCTGTCACTCACTGACAGCAGCAGCAGTTGCTCCATACCAGAATTATACCTACCAAGAATGGAAATTTCATGCAGGAGCAATGGAAACATAGTACAATAATTTTTCTGTAAGTCTTTTTTTTAACTTTTAAGTTCAGGGGTACAAGCACAGGTTTGTTACACAGGTAAACTTGCGTTAGGCAGGGTTGTTGCTGTACAGATTATTTCATCACACAGGTATTAAGCCTAGTACTCATTAGTTATTTTTCCCAATCCTCTCCCTTCTCCCACCCTCTATCCTCTGAAAGGCTCTAGTGAGTGTTGTTCTCCTCTTTGTGTTTATGTGTTCTCATTGTTTAGCTCTCACTTGTAAGCGAAAACAGTCGGTATTTGGTTTTCTATTCTTGTGTGAGTTAGCAAAGGATAATAGCCTTCAGCTCCATCCATGACCCTGTAAAAGACATGATCTCATTCTTTTTTTATAGCTGCATAGTATTCCATGGTGTATATGTACCACATTTTCTTTATCCAGTCTATCATTGATGAGTAATTTTTCTATAAGTCATTATGCAGTAACCTGTCTAGAATATTAAGAAGTAAGACATAAGTTGTTTCAACAGCTGTTATGGGTATCAAAACACCAGTGAACTGAAAATTTAGTTCATAGGATAGCCCTTACAAATTCCCCTCAAAGCCAGTTCATTCATTTCACACACCACTCTAAAAAAAAATTGTGTAACATTTATAAACTGTAACTTAACTCACCTCAGAGCAGTTAAGAGAAAAGATGCTATCAAAAAAATAATAATGTCAAAATAACCTGAGCTTGTTTTATAATTGAAGAGAAAGCATAGCCCTCAGCAATACTTCTTGAAACCCCCTTTCCTCTCCCATCAATTTCTCTTACACACCACAGATGTCTCCAGAATTCACTCTCTTCAAAACTTTAATTAAAAAGCAAAACAAACAAACAAACAAACAAAAACCACTCCTTCTATCCCAGCTCATAGTTATGAAGGGAATCAAGAGATGAAAAGTTAGAAGCATGCCTTCCAAATCTACAAATATTTATAGAGCACTGCTATGATGACTGCGCTAGCTGACCCTCAAGGTTCCGTCAGCTAGTAGCTGATAAAAGTCATGTGTATCAACAGGCATAGTTCATGACAGAGGGGTGAAAACCAAGTGAGGCATTGTGTGTCATACCTAAACTAAAGGAATTTTTAGCCTTCTAAATAGCTGTCCCCTTCAGCTGTTTGAGAAAATTGCTTATCACCAAATGATAAAAACAACAAAATTTCCATTTGTTCCAGTCAATGTAAGGGATTTCACTCAACCAAAATACACTTCCAATACAGGAGTTATGGATTTATCTACCAAAATTGTGAGGCATAACTGTTATTACCAATTTCTCCTGAAAATCTGTTCATTTAAATGCCTGTAGCCTATGTGGCATGCATTCAGTGGCTCTAACTACTACTATACATAACCTTCAGTCAGACATAATTAATCGGATCCACTAAAAACTTAAAACAATGGAAGCCTGTCCTCAACTCCTGGCAACAAAAGAATGATGGATGGAAGTTTGGAAGAGGTACAGTGGGGATAAAGTGGGCAGTGCATTAAATGGGATCACATTGTGGAAAACACTTGGTTTAAAAAACAAATGTAGGCCAGGCACGGTGGCTCATGCCTGTAATCCCAGCACTTTGGGAGGCTGAGGCGGGTGGATCACGAGGTCAAGAGACTGAGACTATCCTGGCCAACATGGTGAAACCTCGCCTCTACTAAAAATACAAAAATTAGCTGGGTGTGGTGGCATGTGCCTGTAGTCCCAGCTACTCAGGAGGTTGAGGCAGGAGAATCGCTTGAACCCAGGAGGCAGAGGTTGCAGTGAGCTGAGATTGTGCCATTGCACTCCAGCCTGGGTGACAGAGTGAGACTCCATCTCAAAATAAATAAATAAAATAAATGTAGCCGATGGTCCCTTTGTGTCTGAGACGGAATACATTGTAGGTATGAGTCAGAAGTCAGAGGTAAGAGATCAGATATGTTTCAGAACTATTCTGACGAACTAAAAATTTTAATGATTTAACAATAATGATTTTTCCAAAGTATACATTCTGCTAGGCACATTTACATAAAGTATAGGCTTAAATAAAGTGACTGTGGAAGGTGCACCAGTTATTTCTCACTGCGAAACAAACTCTCCCCAACTTAGTGGCTTAAAATAATTTATTATTTTATTTTCGTCATTCTGAGGACTGACCGAGCTCAGCTGGGCATGTTTTGTTTGGGGTGTGTATTAATCAAGGTCTTGCAAAGGAACAGACTAAAGACAAAACTATATCCATATCTACATCTATATATTTACACACTCATCCTATTGGTCTTTGGTTTGTTCCTTTGCAGTGGCAGTTACAGCAACTGCAGAAAATGAATACACTTACCAATTAGAAGAAATAATCTCTCAGACAAAAATACTCAGAGCTCAGAGCTAAGACATAAGATTATATGTATATAAAGAGAGAGAGATTTTTCTTTTAGGAATTGGCTCATGCAATTGTGGAGGCTTGGTAAATCCAAAATCTAAATGGCAGGCAGGCAGGCTGGAGACTTGGGGAAGAGTTGCAGTTTGCATCGAAAGAGCATCTGCTGGCAGAATTCATTCTCCCTCAGGGCACATCAATCATTTTCCTAGGGTTTTCAACTGATCTGATGAAGCCTACCCAGCTACATTATTAAGGGTAATCTGCTTTACTCAAAATTCACTGGTTTTAATGCTAATCTTACCCCCAGAAAAAGCACCATCACAGGAACATCCAGAATAATGTTTGACCAAATATCTGGGCTTTCTAGCAGAACTGTGTTTCATTTGCATTTTCCTGAATACTAATGAGTTTCTGCATCTCCTCATATGCATTTCAGCCATTTGGGGTTCATCTAGGAATTGCATGTTGTTCATAACCTTTGTCCATTTTTCCATTTAAAAATAAAAACATTTTGCTTTTTCCTGTTAATTTACAAAATTATTCTATTCAGACATTAGTTTCTTGTTGGTTTTAGACACTGCAAATATCTTCTGCATATCAGTCATTTGTTATTATTGTTCATGACTTCCTCCTTAAATAGAACAGAAATTTTTATTTTTTAATATAATCAAATGTATGCATTTTTCGCCTTATAGATAATCTTATAGGGGTTTAAGAATTCGTTCTCCAATCTATAGCTCATAATGATATAATCTTTATTATTTTCATGCTTTGCCCTTTACATGAAGTTAGAGAAATCCAGAGTCCAAATATATTGTGTAAATTGGGATCCCATTTTATTTTTCCCATATAATAAGCCAAGTTTCCTAACACGATTTATTAAACAATCTACACTTCTCTATTTCCTTGCCCCTAATTTTGTTACTATTTTCTATTCTGTTCTTTCTGTAGTTATTTTTCCTTACATATTCTCTATTTCGACTTTGTCCACTTTCTATTGATAAAACATGCCATATCCATTTGCTTATTAATTCTTTCAATGTAACAGCTTTTGATTTTGTTAATCTTCTCTATTTTTGTTGTTGTGGTTCCTTGTTATTTATCTTTATTGTTTTTTTCTTGGTTTGGGAATTTTGCTCTTTTTAAGAAAATTCTTGAATTGAATTATTACTTAGATTAGTTTAATGTTTCTCTTCCTGATAAAAAATATTTAGAACTATAAATTTCTCTGTAAATTCCACTTCAGCCGTATTCTGCAAATGTTGACATGTCGTATTTTAGTTGTCATTCAGTTCTAACTGTTCTGTCATTTTTCTTATAATTTCTTTTGAACCAAAGAGCTATTTGGTTGTTACTTAGTTTCCAGTTACAGAAAATATTTCTAGTCAGATTTTTTTTACTGGTTTCTGTTCTGCTTTCATTATGATCAATCTAGGCTGCATAACATCAATTCCTTAGATTTATTATTTCTGTTGCCTAGTACATACTCAATGTTTGAAAATGTTTTTTCCAAATTCAAAAAGGATGCATTTTCTGTTTTGTGGATGTCCAGTTCATATACATATATACTCTCAGCCTTATTATTTATATTATTCAGACATTGTATGTCACTGCTATGTCATTCACAGAAAATGTACTATTGGATCTTCTATTTTTGTCTGGGAGAGTATTTCTTCTAATTTATAAGTATATTCGTTTTCTGCAGTTGCTGTAACAAATTACCACAAGTTTGGTAACTTAAAACTACAAAAACTTATTTATGTTGTGGAAGACAAAAGTTCAAAATCATTTTCACAAGCCAAAATCATGGTGTCAGCAGCACCACACTCCCTCCAGTAGCTCTCAGGAAGAGTCTGGTTTTTGCCTCTTTCAGCTCCCAGGGGCTGCCAGCATTCCTTGGCTTGTGGCCACAGCACTCAAGTCTCTGCCTCTGTGGTCACATCACCTTCTCTCCTTCTGTCTGATTCAATCTCCATCTACCTCTTCCTTATGACGACACTTATGATTATCCTGAATGGTCCAGGGTAATCTCCTCATCTCAAGATCCTAAATTCAATCACATCTGCGAAGTCCTTTTTTGTTTTGGTTTGGTTTGGTTGGTTGGTTTTGCCATATAAGTTAACATTGACAGGATCCAGGGATTAGGGTATAAAAATTTGTGGGGAGGGAGGCATTTTTCAGCTTACTACAGTGAGTGTAACCCATTTGAACTAATTTTCATTACCATGATATTATGACTTATTTCTGCCATCTCACCTCATGATTCTCATTCACTATGCTTTCTTTACTATACTTGGTTCCTTTTTAGTGGACAGATTAAATTTTCTTTTGCTGATTTAATGGTTACAAATTCTATTTCTATTCTTATAATGATTGCCTTTGGGTTATTTTACCATTAAAGTAACTAAGAATTCATAGCCTGAAGAAAAAGTTTGCCCATAAGCACAGCAACAGCCTATACTCTCCAGAAACAATACCGGTCAGGAGCTTCCCCCCACCCCACCACATTCCCTTCATTTCCTAGGCCTCAGGAATAAGTCCCACTTGCCAAGCTTATTATGTGGCAGGCACGGTGCTAGGCCTGTAAACTTGTTACTTCATTTATCCTCATAACAACTCCCTGTGGTTGACACTTTTGTCCCATTTTTTCAAATGAGTAAAGTAAGAGTTTAGAGAGGTTAAAGAACTTACCCAAAATCACTGAGCTAGCATGAGACAGTACTGGGTTTAAACCACTGAACAGTACTGAGTCTATTTCAACGTTATGCCTTGTGGTGACAATATGAGATAAGACTGCATAGAGTCATGTTGAAGAGTTGCTTACTTCTTTCGCAAATGCAGCTGGTTTGCAAATGAAAACACACACTTCTTCAAAGATGCCTAAAACAATCTTCTTGATTTTCCCGTAACAATACAGTACAGTGGGGATACTATGGTTTTTAGAATCAAAAGAGTTAAACTCAATTCTCAGTTCTTCTGCTTCTTGATTCTGCCTCTTCCTGGAGAACTAAATTTTAGACAAGTCATATAAACCATCTAAACTTCATTTTCTCATCTTTAAAATGAGGATAATGACAGTGTCTACCTCATATAGTTTTCGTGAAAGCACTTTTTATGGATATATTTTGTAAATGTATATATCTATTCAAATCTTAACTGCTTATTAATAAGCAAATAAAACTCTAAAAATATACATGGAAGTCCTTATAAATTGGAAATACTGATAAACTGATAATGAGGAAAATGTGGATTTCAATTTTATTTTTGCCTTGGTTTCCTCATCACTCACATGAGGAAGTTCAACTAAACAATTTCTAAGGCTGTTTCAGCTCTAGCCCTCTTTTAGTCTATTCACACAGACTGTATAGAACTGGGGTTGGCATTGCAATTTTTGCTTTGTTTTAGTGCCACCCAGAAAGAGAGCATTTATGGAGATGAATAACAACAGTGGTAGTTTGTGTGTGTCTGTCATGTTTTCCTTGACATCAGAATAATGGCCACCGTGAGATTTTATATTCAGCTTTGTCAGAGTGCTGCCCATTAATCAGAAAGCAACTCCTGGGAAAAGCGCTGAGATTATGTGAGTTGAAATGTTACCTCAGAGCAGTCTGTCAGTGCTCCTGTTCCTAGAGGCTGCAATGAAACACAATAGTTGACAGCCCCAAATCACAGTCTTTGGAACTGGCTCAAGAAGCACGTGCAGTATTATAACATAATTTCCAGTCTAAAAGGTGAAAAATATCTACTCCTTTATAAAACAAACAACAGAATCTTCTTGACTGGTAGAGAAAGGTGAAAAGGTTGAAAGTGGTCTATATCCAATTCAAGTAGATATAGGATGAAGTGAGGTTTTTAGGATAACTACAGGGAACATGCATTTAACAACCTGAGAAGCACTGCTTGAGAGAGAGAAAATAAACTATTCTTTAAATGTTTTCTGTTTAATTGGGTTAGGATTTTGACCAACCACAGATCTGAAACTAAAAAGGGCACATACTTAATATGAGAATTCAACAGAAGTGCCTCAAACTAAACAGAGATGTTCCACCTTGAGAACTTATGACTCAACTCATGAGGGCTAGCACCAAGGACTTCATTACTAATAATGCTCCCTCATATCCAGAATCCATGCATCCCTCAGCATATTTGTGATTTCCTGTGATGGAAATTTATTTTCAATGTTCCCTTTCTTTCAATGTTCAGAATGAGTTGTACTGGGTACCTGTATAAAGGCCATTTGCAAACATTAAATTTCCATTTCTCTTCTTGGTTGGCCATAACAGAATATTGTAAAGAGCTTGTCTCCTGATACCTGTACATTGTTTCTCAAGTTGCCACTTACCATATTTATACTATGTAACTAGGCAGCTGACTGCTCTGTTCTTGTTGTGCCCTTTGATTACAATAATTACCCTTGAAAAGTGAGGGTAATTATTCTTAGATTAACATTTATATCCTACTTTGGGCCATGGTAAACAGCTAGTTACTTCTCTGACAAAAGAAAAAATTATGCTGCTTTCTATTTCCACTCCATGTTATGTTTTGAATCCTGAATAGAACACACTGATTTCACAGTGTTTTGAACAATATGTACAATTTTGAGGCACAGCACCCTTGTTGACCACTGTTAGCAAGCACATTTATTATGCTTCCCCAAAATGAATTTCAGATTGAGATTGGGCCAAAATTCATGAAGTGCCTTCTCTAAGTTCCCACTGTCCTAAGCACTTTCACAATCATGAGTTGATATGTTGACAGGATGTTTGGTGATCAACTTAGTGGAGGTAGTTAGATTTGGAAACAGTTCAAGTAAGTGGACCTTGTTTTCATGTGGTGGTTCCAGTGCTTTAAAATCAACATTATCACAGATAAAATTTAGGAAATCTGAATAAGATCAGTGGATTGTATCAATGTCAATACCCTGATTACCATATTGTACTACAGTTTTACAAATTTGTTACCACTGTGGAAAACTGGGAAAAGGGCACATGAGGTTTCTCTGTATTATTCCTTACAACTGCATATGAATTATCTAAATAAAAATTTTAACTACAATCCACATTGCCTACATGATTATTTGCATGGCATTCATTGCGTGGAGCTTGCTAATAGACACAGAGAGAACGATCCTTCACTTTTTCAACATCTATCTCTGTGTCTCTGGATGTTTGTCATTAGAGAAGACTGTCTTTCATTTATTCCTACCTCCACATACCTAGTACTTTCCAAACTACCATCATTTAACTGGAAACATCCAGGGTGAAAAACACATTCCTGGACACAAACTTGGTTAGATTGATTACCCATCTAAGTTTATCATGATGGTATTGTATCATGATTTAGTTTTCTAGAAGGTCAATTTTGCTTTTTGTTATTGCTTCTGCTGCCATTTTAAATTCTATTAGTGGTACTGCTTTCTTAAATTATTTCCTTAGCTCTCCGTAAGCTCTCTGAATCCCATAGTTTAGGGATTTTTTTGGAGGCTTCCTCACAAAAACATGACTGATTATTCATTCAATCTCTGTCTCCTCTCTCCACCCCAAAGGATGGGTAGTACGACTGAAAGTTCCAAGCTTCTAATCATGGTTTGGTGTTTCTGGAAACTAGCCCCAATCTGAAGCTATCCAGGAGCCCACCAAGAGTCATCTCATGAGAACAAAAGATGTTCCTATCAACCAGGAAACTCTAAAAGATGTAGGACCTTTGCGTAAGATGCTCTTATCGCCCCCCATCACTCAGGAAATTTCAAAAGTTTTAGGAGCTCTGTGTCAGGAATGAGGGACAGAGACCAAATATATATTTCTTATTATGTCATGGGCAACGGGGTAGAATGTATCTGGCTCAAGATGTCCTCCCTACTTTGGGCTAACTGACCATATCACTAAAAAGTAATACCATATCCCTGCAGACTAAGAGTGTCATGTTTGGTAAAGGCATATGTGTTTTCTAAACATGACCATTTTAGCTGCTATCTGACAACATCTCTATAAATAGTCCTGAAGAGATTCATTACTTTTGCCTTCACCAAGGACTAACAAAATGTAAGAGAAGATTCTTAGAGGAACAAACAAGCCTCTTTTAACCAAGCTAAACTCTTTGCCAACTTGGAGTCTTCCCACAGGCCATTTCCTCTTCCTAAACACTAGTCCCCAACTTTTCTCCTTGCTAATTCCTATGGCTCCGTTGGTGATCAGCTTGCATACCTTTGCCTGAGAAATGCCTTCACCATTCAGTGAAATTTCAGTTTCTCCTGGTTATTTTCTATCAAAAGGTGCTGTTCTTTTCCTTCTTAGACTGTATCACAGATTGTAACTGTATATTTATTTAGGTTTATTTGTTTAATGCCAGTCTGCCCCACTAGCTCATAAGTTCCATGAGCGTATGGATCGTGCCTGTTGACTTCACTACTATCTACCTAATGCTTGTCATGGTGCTAAACACTCAGTAAATATTTGTGGAATGAATGAATAGACAAGCTACGGAGCCAGAGATTCCATTGTGTTGACTTTTTCTGCATTTGCCTATTCCCAAGAGGAACAGATACCGAGTGCTCTACAAACATTGATTATCATCATTACTATTTTATCTGAGCTTTTGGAACAGAATCTCCCCTCAAATTAGGGGCAGTCTATATTTTATAATGTTTTGATCCAGAAGCCACACAAAGCCCTGTCGATGGGAATCTTTATAATGTAGTGTAAACAGCATGGAATTTATGTCCAAGAAACCTAGATGTGGATTTAGACAAGCTGAATGTGGTTGGGCAACCTATTTAAAGCAATTTTAGCTCTAATACGCACAACTGTAAGAAACAATATGGCCTGCTTGAATCTTTGTTACAAGGATGAAATGAAATAAAGAAAATACTCAACGCCTACTACTAGAATAACAAAGGGATTTCATCTTACACTCAATTCAGACCAATTGATAGTGGTTTCCTGGAGTGCTGTGCTAAGAATTGTGAGGCCTTATCGAGGCTGAGTGAAAGAGTGCCCATGATTGATTAGCAATGGTGGCCAAGAACAAAGAAAAGAGAGTGGTGAGAAGTATGCTCTGCACATACCAATTGAGAACTAGCAAATGGCAGACATGTAATGATCATTAGTTACTGTCCTTCTTTGCTGCTGTAAATTCTAAGTAAGTCTGAAATAAAGATAACCATAAAACATCTTAAAACCTAAAGCAAAAAAGTAAGGGCAACTGAAGACTTGTTAATGTTAGGCCAGAAGGAAACATGACTTTTAATAGATAGGTAGAGTTGCGTATGAGTTCTAGTAACGTGTACTCATAAAAGTCCAGGTACAATTCAGCACAAGGTCCTTGTGTCCTGGCAGTCAGCCTCCCTCACCCTGTGGAATGGTACATGTGACTCACAATCGTGAGTGTTCCCATCATAAGCAGCACAAATCTGAACAGCTGTCTTGTGACAAATGGAGCACAAAACTCTAGGCTTTTAGAGGATTCTGCTTCTGTGAAGATAACTGATGGGCTTTTGTAAGGAGGTTAGTAAGTAGCACATTTGAATTTAGCACAGGTGTTTTCATGCAAGCGTAGCAATGATCAGCCAGATAAGGTAAGGGGGTAAAATATCATTTAGCCCTTGCCACAAAGGACAGCTAAGCATGAAGCCAGCTTGGAAAATAAAAGCAGATCATTTAGAGTCATGGGAAACATGAAATCATTGGTATCATTTTCAAAGGTATTCTGGAGGGTCCTCAAAGGACCCTGAACTAAACCAAATTTCAGTCTGTTAAAATACTGGTATTTATAATTATGCCCTCTCTCCAACTAATTTCAAATAAACTTGGTGTGAAAGAAGAAAACATTTATTTTTCTCTCCTAAATCTTTCTGAGCATTTCCTAGGGTTAGTCACTAAAAATTACATATGGCTGAATGAGAATAGTCTTCGGTTGTTTTGTTCTGCCAGTGAGGGCAGCCCACATCCACCAGAAGACTCAATCAGCCCTACCTCCAGACAGATCCTTTCACCTCATTCCTGCTCCACCACCACCCTCTAGGAAGCTGCTTGGATGATTTGATTTCTCTGGTCCTCGGCAGCAAACAATTTGACCATCACAATTTAATGCTATTTGTAACAGTTTGTTATAATGCCAAGGATAAGAAGTGATATGAGGGAGATTTAGCGAATGGCACCTGTAAAATAAGCTCCTTATCCCCATTTGGTGAATCTATGAGGTATTGCTTCAGAAAGTCAAATAGGGCCCATCTTTGTATCAAAGGTCTTGCCAGTAGGGACTGAGTTAGAGAACCTAGACACAAGTCTCTTGATTTTAATGTCATCCCCGTTCCTCTGTGCCTTCCTGCCATAATCAAGTTCAGAAAGGCAGGACAGCCTCGGGCTTTCAAAGGAGCATCTACATTTCCAGGCCCAGTTATGCCACTGTCTAGACGGTGTCAAGCAAGTCACTTAATCTCTCTGGGTAATGAAAAGGTTAGGACAAGGTGATCTCTGATGTCCCTTCTAAATGAGACACTTTAGTCTGTGAAGATTGATTCAGGTCTCCTGTTTCCTCGTTAACCTTTTAAGAAAGCTCTGCAATTTCTGGGTGCTAGCAGTCACACAACTTCTCTTCTACATGTGGCCTCAAATAGGCCACTGTTGAAACAGCCCTGACTGGGTCCCTTGAAAAACAACCCTGAAGTTTGCTGTTCAGACTCACTTTGCTAAAAGAAAGTCAGTTTCATCCAGAGCCTTCGGAGACAGATCAGTAACCTGCAAGAATGCTTCATGGAATTTGATCCACAGCACTGTTTCCTGTGTTCTCTTTTACCTGCACACTGTGGACAGCTTTTGTATTAGAAGTGTCTTTGAATTTCCACAATACATAGATATGCTGTTTTGTTGAGTAGTAGCATTTAGAAGGCCATCTAAAATGTCTCATTTGGCATTGCTAGAGGACTACATCATTGATGCAGCAATTTAAATCCCAAATATTGCTCATGATCTTAATGGATGCAAGGCACATACCTTAGTCACTCATCTAACACCTTTCTCAAATGGAGCAATAGCAATGAGGGATCTTTACAGGGCAAGTATCCAGGCACTGTGTATTGTCAGACTTGTAGGATGCTTGTGTCAAGTCTGCCTTAAGATAACCTCTCTGTGATATGAATCACAGAAAGCATTTGCTGACCTCCAGCTCTTAACAGACCCCCAAGCAATTACTTTTTTTTTTTTTGTTAAACACACTGAGTGCACTACAATTCTAAGATGGAGAGAAAAGTAAGGTTTGTCCCTCGTATTGTATTTAGGAGAAGATTTTCACTTTCAACTGAGGTCCAACTTTGAGTGTTGCTTAAAATGTGATACCATTGCCATCTCGAGAAAGTCAATGCATATAGAAATGCTTTAACACCCAAAGGCCAAATGCTCATGAGCACATTCACTTTGAACTTCAGCACCCATCTGCACACATAAGAAAGACAAAACGGAAGGAGAGAAGTAGCTCTCACCAGTTGAGCTCTCAAAAGCCTAGTCACAGAAAAGAATGAAAGACACTTGCGAAAGCAGCAGTGTTTTCACAGTATAATTTTTTCACAGAGGTGGCCTTGATCAGGGCAGGTTCGGGTGTAATGTGTAATTTACAACGTCCGCAACATAGGCCGGGAGCTATACTGGCTGAACCACTAGTTCTGTTGTCATTATGGACAAGTGAATAATCGCACTCCCAGCTTCTGCTGTTGGTTGTTTTGGTTTGTTTCCTCTTTTTCAAGATCTCTGTGGAAAGAGGTAGCTAGCTGTTGGCAGGAGCAAAAAGATGTGCCAGCACAGCCACCATCTTGGGATGACACTCCAGTGACAAGAGTTTTAAGCTTGGGTATTTCATTGATCCACCCTTATACTGATGACTCCTAAATCTTTGTCTCTCACCCTCAACTTTCTGCTATACTCTAGATTATGATTTCCATCTGTTTACCAGAATCATTATTTCCATCTGTTTACTGCCAAGAAATCCCATAGTCACATCAAAATCAAAATTCCCTCCTAAACGGGCTGTACCCTCTGTGTTCATCATCTTGGAGTATGACATCATGGCTAGAAAGTTCAACCAACTGCCCCTCTCTTTTACTTTCACTTTCAGTGAGTCACTCAGTATGTTGAGTCTATCCCCCAAATGTCTCACAAGGCTCTTCCTCCCATCCATCACTTCTGGTGCTGTGTTAATCCAAATAATATCAGTTCTTACATCTAACATAATCACCATGTGTCTCAGGTCACCTATATTCCAGGATGACCTTTCTGAAATGTGGATCTAATCAGGCACTCTCCTGCTGGAAAACCCTCACTGGCCATTCATTGCTAACAGGCTTACATGTTCGTTTTGCTGTGCAACATTGATCATTTTCAGTGCTGGCTTCTTGTCTCATCTCCATCTTTCACAAATTGCTTTTTATCTAGAAGATATTCAACAGATGTGATGACTTAACTTAGCCTATCTCTCACAAACAAGTGGAAAGAATGTATCTAGAGTTATGATCCTAAAGTGAATCTAAGAGTTTGTAGGTGCTGGGTTTTAAACCCCAGGAAGGAACATTTTAAATTTCTTTTCTCATCACCTGTCACTGGCATGGCTCTGATTACCCTCTGAGCCAGAGGCTTTACGTTCCCATCCTAAAAGGAGTTTCCTGCTGAGTTAAGAGCAGAAGAAACAGAGCTGGGATTGGCAGTTTCTAGACTGTGACAGTATAGAAGGCTGTTATTACTGACTATGCTAACCAAAAATGCAAATGCTACTGCCTTGAATACTCAGCAACAAAAAAATATAAGGTTGCTCCTAAAAGATTACTTTTGATGTTAACCTTACACAGCCCTCCACCTCACTTGTCTTACTACGTATTTCCTGTTTTTCTACTTCTTACTGAAAAGATGTACCTGCAATATTCCAGGTTTAAATCAACCTACACAACTATATTAAGAAATTCATTATGTAAGAATAAGGGATTAATGGAAAGAAGGATATACATTTCAAGACACCAGACAGACCACTAAATAGAGACATTTTTCCTCCTCTGGAAAAAGCATATTCTACAATCTGTAGCCTAGCAAAGTCCCACAGCAGTTTATTTGAATTAGAGACTCTTACACTGCTGGTTTGGAGGTGGATCTCAGGAAAGCAGGGGCGGCCTTTCAGTCTCATCCCAGTCATAGCCATGCTTATCATTAGCTCCTTAAAAAAATAAGGAGGAGAGTGAGTGTTATGGTTTGAATGTGTCCCCCAAAGTTCATGTGTTGAAAACTTAATCCCCAATGCAGCAGTGTTGAGAGATGGGACATTTAAGAGGCGATTAAGCCATGAGAACTCTTCCCTCATGACTGGGTTAATGCCAGTGTTATGGGAGGGAGTCTGCTATCTTGGGAGTGGGTTCCTTACAAAAGGACAAGTTTGGTCCCCTTTTCTCTCTCATGCATATGTGCTCTTTTACCCTTCTGCCATGGGATGATGCAGCAAGAAGGCCCTCACAAAGTGCCAGCACCTTGAAACTGAACTTCCCAGCCTCAGGAAATGTGGTAAATAAGTTTCTGTTCTTTATAGATTACCCAGTCTCGGGTGTTCTGGTATAACAGGACAAAATGGATTAAGACACCTGCACTCAGGTTCAGCCCCTGTGGACATGCACATGGCCAGACCTGATAGGGTCCATTTGTGAATTACACATAGCTACTATTCTGTTTCATCAAAATTTGAACTAAAGGACCAAAAGCCAAGCCATTAGTCATTTGAGAATATAAATGGAATTTCATGTTCCTATGACTGATTGGTCTTGATTTATGAAAAAAGAAGGACTCTGAAGAAAAACAACAAGAATCAAATATATATCCTTGCCAGGACTCATAAAATGAGATGTAATTGGTCTGGGCCTCTGTTCTTTTAGTGCTCTGCGTAATCTTAATATCTTTAAGAAACTAAAAGCTTCTTTTGTAAACCTGTTTGGGCTTAATTGATGATCTCAAGGTCAAAGTCAATGTATTTATGTTTCATTTTCCTTTTTACAGACCAAACAACAGCACAAGCTAAAGTGCTCACACACATATCAAACACTAGATGTAAAAACAGCATGTAAGTAACATGTTAGTTTACTAGTAGCTGAGAGAGGAGCAGAAGCTAAGTACTGTGACTTGCATGTGCTCAGCGAAATGAGCCCAGGCCCATTCATGTATAAAATATGAACGCTTCAACTTCCTTACCTTTAAAATGGACATTGTATAAATATACTACAGAATTATGGTGTATCTTAACTAATGCAGGGCTGGATATTTCTTTTTAAATATCAAGTTAACATCACTACTAAGCAGTACCATTTGTACCAAAAAATATCAAGACCATGTGTATAAAATAGAGTCATAAATCTATCTGCCTGCAAAAAAAATCATAGTTTTTCTTCATGGGACCAAATAACCATATTTACAACTTAAGAAATTATTGTTGAGCATCTAATATATGCTAAGTAAGCATTAGCGAGATAAATCAGTGGACAAAATCGTCATGATCTCTACCTCCATGGAACTTACATTCAAGTTAGTGCTATAATCTAAAAATTAAATAAAATAAGCAAACAAAATGATCACAAGTTATGGCAACTGCCTCAAAAGAAATAATGAAGGGATTCAGAAATCAGAAGCAACACAGAAATCATTCAGTTCCTTTTTGTATTCTACAGATAAGGAAAGACATTTCCTTTTTCAAAAAAACAGATATACTGTAGTTTATTTTCAAACATAATTTTTCTCTCTCTAGTCCCCATTTTTACTAAAGACAAATTATAGGACAAATTTACTTGTAAAATAAGTGTTAGTCTTATTATACTTGGCCTGAGTATTTGCATAAAGTCAGCAAGAGTAATTATTTGCCATATAGGCTCTTTTTTTTAAGGTGGTTTTGTTGGAACTTTACTCCATAAGAAATCTTAGTTAGACTTTTAAAAGCTTTTAGATTTATCTGTGCCACAAATACCTGTTGATGAGGTTGCAGAGAAAAAGGAACAGTTATATACTGTTGGTGGGAGTGTAAATTAGTTTAACCATTGTGGAAAGCAGTGTGGTAATTCCTCAAGGACTACCATTTGACCCGGAAATCCCATTACTACATGCACATGTTCTACATGCACACATATGCTCACTGAAGCACTATTCACAATAGCAAAGTTATGAATCAAACTAAATGCCCATCAGCGGCACAGTGGATAAAGAAAATGTGGTATATATACACCATGGAATACTACACAGCCATTAAAAAGAATGAGATTGTGTCCTCTGTAGGAACATGGATGGAGCTGGGGGGTATCATCATTAGCAAACTAATGCAGGAACACAAAACCAAACAGCACGTGTTCTCACTTATAAGTGGGAGCTAAAGGAGGAAACATGGACACATCAAGGAGAACAACAGACACTGAGGCCTACTTAAAGGTGGAGGTTGGGAGGAGGGAGAGGATCAGAAGAAAAAAAAAAGACTATTGGGTACTAGACTTAGTACCTGGGTGAGGAAATAATCTGTATAAGCACTGTGATATTAGTTTACCTAAGTAACAAACATGTACACATACCCCTGAACCTAAAGTAAAAGTTTAAAAATACTTATAAACAAAAAACATTTAATTTTTTTTAAATTTTAAAGAAAGAATCAAAGTTGATTTATAGAGCAAATAGAAGACCCTTGAAAAGCTGGCCTCATACCTTGTCTACACAGTGCCTGTGCAGCATTCCTAAAGTAAAGAATGTCACTTTCTGACAGGCTCAGGAGCCCTAAATTGTCTTGGGGCCTCCAGGTGAGGAATTCACCTAATTATACAGGAAATAGATTTCTTGGTGTGCCACACAACAACCTTTCAATCCCCTAATTTGACAGATGAAGCAACGTATCAAAACTACATTCCAGGCAAACACAGAATTTTAGCACAAACCAAAGTACTCACAGTTTTGATTCAAACACAATCGCATGGCATTCTCATATAATTATGACTCCAGTGCATGGAAAACAGTATCCTAGACATTGTCACCAACCATCTGGCCATTTCTTTGAGGTTTCATATTTTGTAAGACTCTCATGCATGTCAATACACTTGTACGCCTTTTCTCCTATTAATCTGCCTTTTGTCAGTTGATTTTTCAATGAACCTTCCGAAGGAGAAGGCAAAGTATTCCCTTGGCCTCTACACTGCATTTTGCTTATCTGTTCATGCATGAATGGACACTTGGGTTATTTTCATAATTTGGCCACTGTGAATAATGCTGCAATGAACATGGGAGTGCAGATATCTCTTTATGATCCTGATTTTAATTCTTTTGGACATATACCCAGAAGTAGGATTACTGGATTATATGTTAGTACTATTTTATATACTTTTTAAATTCCACACTGGTTTCCATAGCTGCTGCAACAAACAGGTATCTTTCATGGACTCTATCCTATACACTGTGCTTAGCACAGAGGACACAAGACCAACCCTGCCCTCAGGAAACATAAAATCTGTTTGTGGAGACACATATAAATAGGTACTAGCAATTAGAGTGCTAAGATGTTCAGTGATGTTACTTATAAGATGTTAAGGGAGAACTGAAGGGAGTTGGTAAAGGTTTCTGGTAGCTGAAGAATGCACAGGAGCTGGCCAAGTGAAGAAGGGTATAACAGGTGGATTAGTAAGAGGAAGCAGATGAGCAGAAAGAGAGATGTCAAGAACCATGGAGCTCCAGAGAAGACCACCCCCACAAGCACACACCACTGATTGTCAGTTGTGCCCTTTATGCCTGATTGCATCTAGTACCTCCAAAGCTCAGCCAGGACACCCAACTGATCTCATGCCTAATACAGCTCTCTACAGCTCTCAACAGCTCGTACTGACCTCATCTCCTGCTCTCCCTGACTCCTGAAATGCTTCACTATGGCTTCACCGACCCTTTATTCATGTTCAGTCATTATCAAAATTCCTTCCTGGAACATTTACTTCACTGCTTATTTTACTAAACCATGCTCTGCCCAAGGTCTGCTTCCTCTGTGGGCCTCTCAAGCGGTGGCTATTTCCCAGCTCCCCTGGCTCCACACTGGGCATAGAGATTGGGTAGCATCCTCTTCGCTTTTTTTAATTTTTATTTTTTTGCTGTTTCAAGACCATGCTCGCCCCTCCCTCCTCTCCTCTTAAAAAAATAATAAACAGCTTTTGGTGTCACGTCAACAGATAATTCCCAGCTTCCCCCTCCTTATTGCAATTAGCTATACCTTCCAGGTTATTCTTTCTCAGTGTTTTAAGATTGTAGTTCCCGGCTCACTGTCAGTCTCACCAACACAATCTTGTTACTTTTTTTTTTCCATTGTTATTATCCTTGTGTGTCTTAGATCATTCTTGCTGCTACAGCAGAATACCACAGACTGGGAAATTTATAAATAATAGAAATTCATTTCTTACAGTTCTGGAGGATGGAAGTCCCAGATGAGGTACCCGCAGGTTCAGTGTCTGACGAAGACCTGTTCCTCATAGATCGTGCAATCTGGTGTCCTCATATAACCAAGGATGGAAGGAAGTGGAAGGCAGCTCTCTGAAGCCTCTTATGTAATGCATAAACTCTATCCATAAGGGGAGAGCCCTCCTAAATCACATTGGTAATAGAGTTTCAACACATGAATTTTGAAGGACACATTCAGACCCCAGCAATGCAGAATATGCCCTAACACCAAGTGCTTTGATATCTAACGTCCTCACTGACCTTGCTCTCCCCCATCTCTGCTACCCATTTCCATGGCCATTGCCTCAGCCTTGTCATTACCAATTAAAAAACCTTTTCATAACCTCAGTTTCAACAATCTGCCTCTCTGACCATCACCTACTACCTTTCTTGCTCACTAGGTAGCTCTCCTCTAACAATTTTTCAATCCCACTGGCCCTACATGCATTGATCTTACTCTGTATGTCTTTACGTTCTCACTTCCATCCTTATCCAGCTTAACTTTGTTGGTCCATTATTATAATTACTTCACTTTCAGCTTTCTCTAACTCACATGGAAAAACTCCTACCTCGTTTAAATCTGAATTTCTACCTATTCCATGCCTGCATCCAAGCAAACTAAGCTTTGTTGGAGAAAACCACATGATCATGCTGACTAGTCTAAATTGGTGACTATGGGTCAGGCATGGTGGCTCACGCCTGTGATCCCAACAGTTTGGGAGGCCGAGGCGGGCAGATCATCTGAGGTCAGCAGTTCAAGACGAGCCTGACCAACATGGAGAAACCCCATCCCTACTAAAAAAAATACAAAATCAGCCAGGTGTGGTGGTGCATGCCTGTAATCCCAGCTACTTGGGAGGCTGAGGCAGGAGAATCACTTGAACCTGGGAGGCGGAGGTTGAAGTGAGTCAAGATAGTGCCATTCCACTCCAGCCTGGGCAACATGAGCTAAACTCCATCTCGAAAAATATATATATATAAATATAAAAAATAAATAAATAAATAAACAAATTGGTGACTACAACAAACCTTAAGCAGACACTTAGTGTTGCCTAACAATTCTATGACATTTATGGGTCTATTCAATCTTCCAATCTTCTAGATGAAAATGTATACCTTCTCTTCTCTCCTCAGACCTCCAACATTTCTTCCCATCGTCACTCTCAGCAAACTTTGTTCCTGTTTCACTAGAGTCAGCTGAAGAGAACTTCCACGTTCTCTCCCCACCACATGTACTCATCTGCCTGTATCTGTACCATATATTACATGTTCCATTGTGTTTCTAAAGAAAATGCCCCCGCTCCTATCTAAGGCCAAATTCTCCACTTATTCCCTGACTCCTACCGCTGTTGTCTACTTAAGGACATTGCCAAAGCGACTATTTCCTTCTTCTGCTGTATCACTAAATTTCCCCACTCTACCGAATCATTCTAAAAGGACATCTATTGTAACTTCTTCCAATCTTGACTTCTTATCCCCTTCAATCCTTCATTCTGCTTCTCTGTTCCCATTTGCAGCCAAACTTAGGAAAAGTTGTCTATATGCATTGTGTCCAATTCCTCTTCTCCCAGTATCTTTTCTATTGAGATATTACTATGAAATTCAGCATTTAAAAATGTACAATTACACAGTTTTAGTATATTCACAAGACTGTACAACCATCATATTAATTCCAGAACATTTTCGCTGTCCCAAAAAGAAACCTCATACCCATCAGCACTTACTTCTTATTTCTTCCTCCTCCGAGACTCTGGTAAGCCCTAATTTACTTTCTGACTATATGCATTTGCCAAGTCTGATCATTACATATAAATGCAATCATACAATACCTAGCCTTTTATTCCTGGCTTATTTCATTTAGCATGTTTTGAGTTTTGTCCACGTGGTAGCACATATTAGTACTTCATTTCCCCATTTTTTTTTTAGCTCATTCCAATGAGGCTTTTTCCTCCACAGAAACTGCTATGATCAGTCACTTTCTTGTTGCAAAATCTAGTGACTAAGTCTCAGTCCTCGTCTTATTTAACCTGTCAGCAATATTTGACACAGGTGATTCTCCTCCTTGAAATACTTTCTTTGCTGTGTTTCCGGGACCTCACATTATTTTGATTTTCCTTCCATTTCATGGGCCATTTCTGCTTAGCATTCTTCACGGGTTCCCCATTAACTCCCTGATCTCTAAATGTTCAAGTACCTGTGAGCTCGGTCCTTGGATCTCTTCTCTTCTCTATCTACCCTCATTCTCTTAGGAATTACATCCAGTCTTGTGATTTTAAATTACATCTGCATTCTGACAGTCCCCAAACTTCTATTTCTCACAAGAATCTCTCTCCCAACTCCAGAGGTGAAACTCTCTCAAGGTGTCCCTTTGAATGTCAAAAGTCATCAGACTCTGCAAATCTAAAACTCAATGCTGAAGTCACCACCAAATCCTGCTCTTCCTCAGTCTTCCCCATTTCAGTTCATGGTAACTCTATTCTTCCTACTACTCGGGCCAGAATCTTTGACTCCATCTGAGATTTCTTACTCTTTCATATATCCATGCAGAAAATCTTGACTCAACTTCTAAAATATATCCACAGTTAAAAATTTTTACACTACCTTCACCCCACTTGTACTAAACAAAAACATTATCCTGGATTATTGCAATGACCTTAAGATTGGTCTCTCTGTTTCAAACCCTTGCCCCTTCCCTACAATACTATTTTCAACATAGCAACCCAAACAATCCTTTTTAAAAATAAGTTGGATCATATCACACTTCTGCTCAAAATCCTCCAAAGGACGGTCTGCATCTCAGACTAGAACTACAGTTCCTTATGATGGCTGACAAGGTCCAAAACAAAATGACTTTCATTACCTCTCTAACCTCATCTCCTGCTCTGAGCCACTTCCCTCACTCCACACCAGACAAGGCTGCTACTCTTCAAATATTTCAGGTATCCTCTGACTCAAGACCACTGCATTGAATGTTCCCCTTACCTCTTCTCTTCCTCCAGATTACCTGCATGGTGTACTCCCCTTTTCAAGTCTTCACTCATCTCCTCCTCAGTGAAAAACCTCTGAAATTTCTATTTATTCTCCAACCCTTCCCTGTACCCTTTCCCACCCTATTTTTCCCCACGTCATGTTCATCATCTTCCATATTGTATATTTTACTTTTTTTGTTTATTGCATATATCTCCCCTCTAGAATATCAACTCTACACAGGCAGGAGTTCTTGTATGGTTTATTCACCAACATATCATAGTGTCTAGCTCAGTGCCTGACACAGTTGGCACTCAGTATACACTCCTTAAATGAGCAAGTAAATGAGGTACTCAGCCCCCAGCTCACACTGGAAACCTTAAATCTACACTCTCATGCTTTCTCCTCAGTGCAGGGAGACAGTGGAGGTGGACTGTAGAATGGATTGAAGTAGTTGCAGGACAAGCATGTTAGAAAGGGGGAATATATGCAAGTTTGGTTATTAGTGATAAAGTCATTCATGGGATCACCATGGGAACCAGTCTTGGCAAGGAAAAAAAAATGAAGGCACTAAAGAGGATGACAGACCAGGTGAAAATACTATATTTTAGGGTACGAGGAGTTCTGTGAGGTTGAATATTAAAGACTTAGAAAGATACAAGGTGACGGTCACAGAGTGAAATTCAGAGTTCAAATATCAGAGGTATGTCCATTATTGATGCTGACAAGGTCTAATGTGTCCAGATATGAGTGACTGAGGGGTGTAGGATGGGGCCTCTCTGTGGACAGTGAAGCACCTCAGGATCCTGGAAGAAGTCTTCATCTCTTTACTTCTCTTTTCACCCCTTTGGAAAATCAGTCATTCCTGGGCCATAACTGCTGCTGGTCGCCTGAAATTCCCCAATCTGCACCACAATGAACTCCAACTCCATACTTCCAATTGCTCCCTTATAAATGAGAAGTTTCCTTACTGGTACATAAGCTCCCTGAGGAAAGAAATGGTAACTCACTCACTAACATTTATACTCCAGCACCTAATGTACTGCCTGCTTAGTGGTAGGCAGTCGGTAACTAAAAAAAAAAAAAAAAGAATGCCTCAAATGTACATACATTTTTATGTACATGTCCAATAGTTTATAATTTTTCCAAATATGTTTATAAGCACACATAAACAAGCACGTCTGTGTGTGTGAGCAAATGCAAACAATCACTACTGAGGTGTGTTAAATCATGTCAATTTTTAATTTTTTCTTTATAATTTTTGGCATTGCTTGAATCTTTATGATCAGTATATTTTGCTTTTTTTTTTGAGACAGAGTCTCACTCTGTCACCAGGGGCTAGGCTGGAGTGCAGTGGCGCGACCTCGGCTCACTGCAACCTCTGCCGCCCGGGTTCAAGCAATTCTCCTGTCTCAGCCTCCCGAGTAGCTGGGACTACAGGCGCGCGCCACCATACCCAGCTAATTTTTTTTGTATTTTTAGTAGAGACGGGGTTTCACCATATTGACCAGGATGGTCTGGATCTCCTGACCTCTTGATCCGCCCGCCTCGGCCTCCCAAAGTGCTGGGATTACAGGCGTGAGCCACCACGCCCGGCCATATTTTGCTTTTAAAATCTGGACAGGAGCTATTTTCATTTTTTTTTAAGTAAAGAAACACTAAGTTTATTATCATCAAATCAAAGTAACCTCCATTCCTCCTGTACCTGGGCTTGAAACTCTAGTTGTCCTCAAAGCCTGCTTCTCCTACATAATTACATTACATCACTTAAGAAGTTCTACAGGTTCCTCCTTCATTTTTATCTCTTGCTTCCCACTTGCACTGCCTCCATTTTTTGCCTAGGCTGTTAATACCCCACACTAGTGTCTCAGCTAGGGCAGGCTATGTTCTCCTGCAGTAAGCAATTAAACTCCCAGTGGCATAGAACAGCAAAGGTTCATTTCTCTCTCATGATACATGCTCATTATGGGACGGCTGGGAGTTTTGCTCCTTGTCTAGATACTCTGGGACCTAATGCTGATCGGGCAGACAATATCTGGAACCTGACAGTCACTGGGGCAGAGAGCAAGAGTGCTCAGGAGGATCTTGTGCTGGAAGGCAGTCACTTTTACCTAGGAGTGACACACATCTGCTCACAACTCATTGGCCACAAAGTACTCACATGGGAGCCAGGAAGTGGAATCATGCTATGTGCCTGATGGGAAGGACAAATGGAAATATTTAGCCCACAGAATGAATATATGCACTTGTAGAGAGCCTACACTTGAAAAACCCTCCTGCCTCAAAACTATTCTGTTTACCTGGCCTCCAGGGTCACCAGTTCAGAGTCACAAGGATCAAGCTCCAGACTTAATCCCCCATTTATTAGTTGCGTAAACACAGTGATTTAATTTCTTCCTATTATTGTTTAGTAATAACTTTTCCCTACCTAGCTTCCTGAGAATATATAAAACATTGAATGTAAACTCTTATACACATTCATAGTAATAAGTTGAAATAAACTAATGCAACATTAATTCAACAGCTAGCTCATGAAGCTGGTGGCATTTTTGATGCCACTTACTATGATGCCTGGAGTGTGGGAGGTGTGAGGAGATTTTCTCCAATAAGGCTCCTCAGTGCTGTAAAGTACTTTCTTGGCTGTGAGCTGGGGAGGTGCTTTTCGATGGCCTGCATCTTGCCTTACATACAATGCTACCCCCATCAGTCAGTTTTGTGCGCCCTGCCTCTTACTGTGAAAGCCTCAGGTCACATGACCTGAACTCCTTGCAATAACCATCTTTCTTCCTTTGTACTGTTCTCTTATTCCCTTCTCTCTCCTGGGACATTTGGCTTGTTACCTAAAGAAGTACTCTCTTCCCAAAGGCATCTGGCCTCCCTCTCAGTGTTATAGAAAATCTCTGTGTCATCTCCCTCCACAATCCATGGCAATGCTGTCTGATGTCAACCCAATGCTGACACTCCCTTGCCTTTGAACTTTGCTTATGCTAGTCTCCACTCCACAAATACCATTCCACATCTTCTCTTGCTTTTCAAGCTCCACTTCCTCTACATTTTTCCCTGCTACTACAGTAAATGTTATAGGTGAAAGTTGATTTTTCTGCACTTAATACTTAACATTTTGGAATGTATTGCTTCCTTCCAAATTATTTCATATGTGCCTATTTTGCATCTCCAGAAATTTTGCTAGAGATTTCTAGCACAGTCCATTCCTGTGAGCTTTTTTAGTTCCCTCCCCAACCCCCCCAACTCCCACCTATGTGCAGAGGCTGGACTGGGGAGACTCAAGCACAGGTTTAAAAGAGAAATAATTTCCTTTAGTCTCTGAGTACAAAAGCAAAACTATTCAGGGACCAGTATGCTCACCCTAGGGGGGAAAGCATTTTAAACATCACGTGTCATTTGAAACTTAACCCAACAACTGCATCAAATGAGTCATCTTTGAAATACAAAGGAAAGTTTAGTTGTTCATGAGGCACCAAGACCTTTATGCTACCACCAGCAATTCTCACAGGTCAGGATTTGGAGCAGATATTCCTCAGTTTTCAAGGCTAGGATTAGCACCTGGCTATAGAGTCCAGGCACAGAGTAAAGAAACAGATTACTGAAGAATATCCCCCTGAAAGCAGCCATTTGTCCATGAAACAAGCAAAAAGAGACACATTCATCTTTACTGAAACTTGCTCTAGAGGAACACAACATGCATAACTGGGGCACTGCAGAGACAGACAGATCATGCCTGGGGCTCCAGCCCCTAATGCAATCCGCCCAGCTGGAGGAGACACAAGAAACTGTTAAGGCACTAAATCTGACGCTATACCAGCAACAAGATGAATACCCAGAACGCAGTGACTGCTGGAGGGTTTGTAGGCACCCAGGCCTAACAGATGGAACATGGAGTCATGGAAGAGCAGAGACACACAAACATCACTGCTTCCTGAAAAAGGAGCCTTTTATGTCAGCCTCAGAGGCACTGCATTCTTGAAAAGTTGTTTGTGTCACTTTGAAGTTTGTCCCATTCAAGAGAAGCAAAGAAATATATGATGGGTGATTGCCCATTATTTTCAGGGGAAATGCATCTCAAACTATGGACCTTTCATCTCCCCTTGTAGCTAATTTCCACTTACCATCTGCATAGATCTCTTGTGTCAAACAAAAAGAGAATCGTGGGAATCTGTGAGTGCTCAGTAAGTTGATGGGCTCTTCAGGGAACTAGCCACACAAACGCACTCTTCCTAACAGCTGCCATCTCAGCTCAAGGGGAAAATCTAAAACTGATACTACCTTGAAACTGATTCATAGTAAACATGTTCCCTTCATGTTTTCTTTATGTTTGGGGGCATATTAACAGTTTAATTTTTATTAAATTATAATTAGTGAAAGGTGATTTAGAAACTTTCCAAATTAGGGAAATTAAATATTTTTTTTCCCCTGTAATTTTTTTGTGTGCAATTTGCCTTGAGCTTTCATTTATCTTTTAATGGTTCACCAAACAAACAAACAACTTTTAAAAATCCCTCTTGTGGAGAAGCAAATTTCTACTGATGTGACAGAAACCACTCTGCAAAAAGTAATGTAAATGACGAATGGTGGTTTTTGGATGCTATGGCTCACTAAAGATGAATAATCAGTTAGAGAATGGAGATGGGGAAAAATAAAAAGAAATAAATCCCCACTTTCGATTTTAATTTCCAGTTAACTAACATAAGAGTTCTTTTAAAACAAAGCTTAATAAAAAGAAGCATAAAGAATTTTATTCTGTGAATCTGTGAATCCATCTTTCAAGTGATGGTCCCCAATTCTTTCCATTTCAGTTGGTAAGTCGTAAAGACCAGACACATTTGGCAGTAACAGTCTTTTATTTATATAAATTGTGGAGAAAAGCTTATAGGTGATAACTGATCCTTTATCCTATGAGCCACAAAAATTGAGTCTCAAAGTTGAACCACCGTTCTGTCTAAAAGGCAAAACTTATTTTAGAAATGGCCCATATGGCTCCTCTTTGAGCTTTTAGTACTGACAGGCAGCTCTGGGGAGCCAGATGGTGACATAGGTAGCATTCCAACATCATACATCTTCCTCATTAAATTAAATCTTCAGATAAGAAACTTAAAAACTAAATATAATGGAATATAATTATCTTGAGAATCACACACATGCAAAGTGCCTTGCTGTTTATTTTATTTGTATCCTATTTTGATATATAATTATTAACTAGAATTGTGGAATACATTAGATGCAATCATATACTTGATAATATTAGTGGAATGTTAATTACCTATTATATGATTATTAAATAAATTTCCCTGTGTTAGGCAAATATAAATGGAGAAAAGACAAATACTATCAAAGTATCCCAACCTAGACAAAGAGGAGGGTTAGTTAATGAGGACTGAGTTTTGCTGCATATGTCAGAAAACTTAGCAGTGCATAAAGAAGATATTTTCTTATGAAGAAAAAGCAATCCAGAGGTTGATGATACAGGACTGGAGAGGAAGCCCCAGCTTTGGGGACAGGCCTTCTTCAACTCTCCACGCCATCATCCTTAGTGCATGGTTTGCATTCTCAAGGAGGGCACCATGGCCCCAGATGGCTGCATGTACAGTGCTGTGTTCCAAACCTGAAGAAGAGTGGTAGGCAGGGCTGAAATGTCACCAGGCTCCTTAACAAGGCTTTCTCAGAAGTTCCAACCAATGCCTTCTGTTTATATTTCATTGGCCACCCCTTTCCCAGCAAAGAAAAGAAAACTTGAAAATATAGTTGTTTTAGCTAAGGATTTGGCTACCTTCAAAAAAAAAAAAAAAAAAAAAAAGCCCACAGGAATTCTGGTAGTAAGGGATAGAAGGAGAATGGATATTGGGGAGAGAAGAAAAAGTCTCTGCCACAGGTTTAAAGAATCCTGTTCAGGAAAATGAGTATGGAGACAGGGGCCAGAATAGCCAGATGTTCTTGCAGAGAAAACATCAAATCAAAGCAAGGGAAGTCTTTGGGCCAGTATGAGGAAGGAAAATGGAATTTCAGGGTTCAAGAGTCAGAGGATTTCCAGTAAGATAGGAAGGCATCACTGACTGATTGCTCATGGTCACCTTGACTTCGTGACAGCTAAGGAAAGAACTATTCCTTAGTCTTAACCAACATTCACAACATCAAGAAACAGAGTGATGAAACCATGAGACCTGCATGCCAAGTCAGGCATTTCTCAAGTGTCTGGGAGACATCAAGCAGGCCTGACCCTGTAGTCCCATGCCTTCTCTAAGAAGGCCACTTTTAGAGACTGTAAAGGCCAGACATCTAGAATGGCTCTGAGACAGGCAACTGTCATTGCACCCATTGCTTTCTACACTGGGTGACCCTCAGGCCTGCAGAGCTTTCACTGAGAAGTAAAAGCCCATGTGTCACAGTGTAAAGAGGGTCTTCCCTATCTCCTGGCTGCTACCACACTCCAACAGATGAACTTCTGCCTTAAGAGCTTGGATGTCAAAAGTGCATACCTGAGGAGTCTGTCTGTGGTGGGAGGTGGGGGCAGATAACAGGGGGTTGGAATAAGTGCTTCCTACTGCTCATGCTGCTATGCCCTTCCTTGGAGTTCTCTAATGTTCTAAGGGTCTGGGTCGAATTCAAACTCAGATGCCCCAGGTAAACCAGAATTGCAGGGTCTCTGAGCCCAAACAAAAGGCAATGATGGACAAGAGGCCTGGAGTACCCAGAACATCTAGCATTCGAGATCAAGCGGTTTAGAACAAGGTGAAGACTAGATCCTGAGGGGTTTAATCACCACCTGGAGCATTTTTGCACATTTTTAGAAAGTGGCTTACACCTTCTCAAACTTTGCTCAGATCTCCTTTCCTGGAAGTCAGGGCTTCCCTCCTCACTCCCCTCTCCCAGGGATTATTCCAAACATCAAGAATAGTATTTGTTTGCTAAGGCTTCCATAACAAAATACCATAAACTAGGTAGCTTAAAACAATAGAAATCTATTCTGTCACAGTTCTGGAGGTCGGAAGTCTAAAATCAAGGTGCTGGCAGGTGTGGTTCCTCCTGGATGCTCTGAGGGCGAATTCTTTCATGCTTCTCTCCTAGCTTTTGGTGGTTACTGGCAATTCTTAGCATTCCTTGGCTTGTAGACATATCACTTCAGTCTCCACCTCTACATTCACCCAGACTTTCCCTTTCTATGTCTCTAAAGCCCCTGTGTCGTTGAATTTAGGGCTCACTCTAAATCTAGTTTGATTTAATCCCAAGAGTCTTAATAATATCTTCAAAGACCCTGTTTTCAAACAAGGCCACATTCCCAGGTACTGGAGGTTAGAACTTAGACATCTTAGGGAGCCACTATTCAACCCATGATGAGGAATAAAAACAAAATAGCAAACCAGAATCAGCCAACTTCTCTCATCTCTCAAAAATTTAAAGTATGAGATGCCCAAAATTGTGATTTCAACAGTGTTAATGCTATGAGTCTCTGATACAATCTTTCCTCTCTGCTAAAATACATATGGAGCCACCAGAAAACATAAAAATTAAAAAATAAATCATATAATCACAGAGGCAAAAAACAAGTTAGCAACTTTCTGCCAGAATCTGGGAGCATGCCCACCAGCCTCAAGTCCTATGGAGCTTGTCTGAGAAAATTAGCTGGTGATTTACAAACACTCTACCCTTTGAAACCAAGAGCCATGCTAATCTGAAAGTGGCGGTATGCCAGGAGGTCCTAAAGCTACCCACAGATTTGACAATTCACTAGGAAGACTCAAAAGACTCAGCACATAGTTGTAGTCAGAGGTGTGATTCATAACAACAAAAGGGTACCAAGCACATTCAGCAAAAGGCAAAAGGCCCCTGGTGTGAAGTAAGAGGGAAAGCAGGCACAGGCTTCCAAGATTTCTCACCTAGTGGAAATACACGGGGCATGCTTAATTTCCGCAGCAACAAGTCATCTCAATATGTGTGAAATGTAGCCAACCAGGGAAGCTTCTCAGACTCAATGAGCAGGGCTTTTGTCGGGGTATGTCTGCATATGCAACCTCCTGCCTGGCACATACCCAAAATGCAAACTCGCAGAAGGAAAGCAGGTGTTCAGCATAAACCGCATTGTGTGTAAAAACAGTTTGAGCACAGTGAGCCACTCTTATCAGTTCATGGTGGGAATCTAAGTTTCCATAGGAGAGCCAAGGGCCACCCTTTGAAGCAGGTCTTTTCAAGAACAGCAGTTCAGTTCCACTCTGCTAACTCTTTTCTGCATAGGGAGGTTGAGAAAGGACTGTGTCTTCCTTTCTCTTCTGTCTTCCCTGACCCAGAGATGCAGAGTGTCAGGAAACAACAACCACCCCCAGGCTCTGCAGGATGCTTTGAGGCAGGTAGGGTTTGGATCTTGCCTTTATACCCTCAGTGGCACCTTTCTACCTATATCCATTGAGAAACCAAGACTGTGTTACTCAGAAGTAAATAGAAGACAAAGAGGAAGGGGAGCATGGAAACCCCTTGAATTCTAAGAGGTAGGATCCCTACATATGACAGGCTCTAGGTAGAAACAGGGATAGTAGGACACTGGGAGCAGTGTAGACTCTTCTCCCCTGTATCACATGAAAGGATCATGACCAGGCTGAAGGCAGGGAGCAAGTGGTAAAAGAGAAGAACCAATCTCATCCCAACAGAATCAGTGTTTTTCCTTTCTTTTTTTTTAGACAGAGTCTGGCTCTGTCACCCAGGCTGGAGTCTAGTGGCACAATCTAGGGTCACTTGTAACCTCCACCTCCTGGGCTCAAGCTTTCCTACTACCTCAGCCTCCTAAGTAGCTGGGACTACACGCCAACATGCCTATCTAATTTTTCTATTTTCTGTAGAAACAGGCTTTTGAAAATAAAATAAAATAAATAAAATCAACAAGGACAATGCAGAGCTCTGACCAGAAAAAAAAAAGAAAGAAAGAAAGAAATGAAACAGGCTTTTGCCATGTTGCCCAAGCTGGTCTTGAACTCCTGAACTCAAGTGATCTGCCTGCCTTGGCCTCCCAAAGTGCTGGGATTGGACTACAGGTGTAAGCCACTGTGCTGGGCCAGAATCAGTGTTTTTCAAACATGCTGCCATGAGCCCTGAGATTCCCCAAAAATATCCCCCACTACAGAGAGAAAGGACAGGTCAAAGGATGGGCTCAGCACATCTCCCAAACTCAATCAGGGCAGAGCCACCTTTTCCTATTTGCAATAACAAGCTTATGCATAATTTTTCATCTATGAAATAGGTTTCTTGACAAAAAAGAACATGCAATTTAAAATCATTGCACTAGATAAGTGTCTGCCAGACAGTGGGAAGTGTTTTAGATACTGAGACATCAACCAGGCTGCAGAACTAGGAGGGAGGTTGTGCTAGCACCAAGCAGACAATGAAAGCAGACCACTCTTCACTTTCCTTTGGAAAACACCAAGTCTGATAACCTGGTTACCCACGGAGGAAGTAAATCTTCTGTTCTGCAAATACAAATGCTACAAAATGACAGAAAAATAACTAGTGGTTTTTAACCTCTTAAACATGAGCTCCATCAAGTAGATGATGTAAGCTATAAACTCTCTAACAACAACAAAAATGAACACACACTTGTGCAATACTCTGGCATAACAACTGCAAAAGGTTCACAAATCCTCCTGAAGCTCATATCCATGTTCAGAACCTCATAGAGCTTCAGAGCCCATTTTAAGCGGAAAGACAGACCTAGTCCAGCTGTTATTCAGCTTTGAAACAAAAAGTAAGATATTCTTATAAATGCAATTATACAAAAATATTTATTCATTCAACAATATTAAATATCAGTAACACTTTAGGGATGGGGAAACAGTATAAATAAGCAGACAAGCCAGTTTCTTTTGTAGCACTTAACATCCTTTAAGAGGGAAACAGATGTAAATAGAAAAATAAATGAATGGCTAAGATAACTTCAAGTAACTGTTATGAAAAAGGGCCTACTTGACAAGATGATCAAGTTTGAACTAAAATCCAAATGACTAGAATGAGCGAATCAAGAGAAAAGCTAAATACAGAGCATCCCATTAGTGGGAACAGCAAGTACCAAGGCCCTGGTAACATTCTCTGCCGTGCAATTTCTTCACAATGTTTCTTCTTGTGGTAAATATACATAACATAGAATGTACTGACTTAACTATATTTATATTTATAGTTCAGTAGTGTGAAATATATCCATAATGTTGTACAACCATCACCACTGTCCATCTCCAGAACTCTTCATTTGCAGAACTTAAACTCTGTACCCATTAAACAATAACTCCCCATTTCTCCCTCCTCCCAGCGCCTGGCAACCACCATTCTACTTTCTGTCACTACAATTTTTTTTAAGAGGGTCTTTTTCTGTCACCCAGGCTGGAATATAGTGGCACATTAGCCTTGAACTCATAGGCTCAAACGATCCTCTCACCTCAGCCTCACAAGTAGTTGGGACTACAGGCACACGCTAACATGCCAAGCTAATTTTTTCAAGAGATGGGTCTTGCTATGTTGCCCAGACTGGTCTCAAACTCCCAGTCTCAAGTGATCCTCCTGCCTCAGCCTCCCTGTCTCAGCAATTCTGATAACTCTAAATATTTTAGGTAAGTGGAATCATGCAGTATTTATCTTATTGTGACTGGCTTAGTTCACTTAGCACAATGTCTTCCAGGTTCATTTATACTGTAGTGTATCAGAATTGCCTTCCTTTTTAAGGTAGAATAATATTCCAGTGCATGTATATTTACTGCTGTCACATTGCTATTTGTTTTCTACATACCTTATAGCTTCTTTTTGTCTTTCATTTCCTGCATTACTTTCTTCATATGTATTTAGTTGCTGTTTTTTTTTATAGTGAAGCATTTACATTTCTTTCTCATTTCCTTTTGTGAATATTCTATAGCTACTTTCTCTGTGGTTACCATGGAGATTACATTTAACATTCTAAAGTTATAATACTCTAATTTGAATTTATACAGCTTAACCTCAGTAACATACCAAAACTACCAAAACATACCAAAATACCTTTACAGCTCAGTCCCTACCTTTTTCAGTTGTTCAGGTCAAAGAATTACATCTTTATGCATAATATATACAAAAATATAAACTAACAATTCTTTTTAATACATTAGTCTTTTTTATTGTGGTAAGAACCCTTAACTTTAGATCTACCCTGTTAATAAATGTTTAAGTGCACACTGTAACATTATTAACCCCATAAGCACAATGTTGTACGCAGATCTGTAGAATTTATTTGTCTTGTGTTACTGAAACTGCACAGTACTTGAACAGGAATCCCTCATTCCCCCCTTCTCCTAGCCCCTGGCAATCACTATTTCATTCTCTATTTCTATGACTTTAAATATTTTAGATATTTCATATAAGTTGAATAATGTAGTATTTGTCCGTATGTTCCTGGCTTATTTCATTTAGAATAAGGTCCTCCAGGGTTATCCATTTGTCACATATTACAGGATGTTCTTTTTAAAGGCTGAATAGTATTTCTTGTATGTATATACCACATTTTATTTATTCATCTCTCAACGGACATTTAGGTTACTTCCATATTTTGGTTATTATAAATAATGCTGCAATGAACATGAGAGTGCAGACATCTCTGTGAGACACTAATTTCAATTATTTTTGGATAAGAATTTTAATTAGCTTCTCTTTTGGATAATGGGTAATTCAAATTCTCATCCAAGAAGTAGAACTTTTTGGTCATATGGTAATTCTATTTTAATTTTTTTGTGGACCTTCCATACTACTTTCCACACCAGCTGCACCAATTTACATTCACACCAAAAATGTACAAGAGTTCCCTTTTCTCCACATTGTTGCCAACATTTGCTATTTTTTGTGCATTTTTTATGTAACAGCTATCCTAACAGGTATAAAGTGATATTTGATTGTTGCTTTGATTTGTATTCCCAGATAATTAGTAATATTGAGCATATTTTCATATACCTGTTAACAGTTTGTATGTCTTCTGTGGAAATATATCTACTTAGTTCCTTTGCCCAATTTTTAATCTGGTTATTTGATTTTGGGTTTTGGTTTGTTTGGGGGTTTTCTGCCATTAAGTTATAGGAGTTCCTTACAGATTTTAAATATTAATCCTTATCAGACACGTGGTATGCAAATATTTTCTCCCATCCATAGATCGCCTTTCCAGTCTGTTGTTTCCCTGTGCTGTGCAGAAGCTTTTAGGTTTGATATAGTCCTACTTGTCTAGCTTTGCTTTTTTTGTTTGTGCTTTTGGCGTCATATGTAAGAAATCATTGCCATGACCAATATCAGACAACATTTTCCCTATGTTTTCTTCTAGGAGTTTTACAGTTTCAGGTCTTACATTTAAATAATTAATTCATTTTGAGTTTATTTCTGTGTACAGTATAAGAATCCAAATTTATCATTTTACCTGTGTATATTAATTTTCCCAACACCATTTGTTGAAGAAACTATCCTTTCCCCTTTGCATATTCTTGGCTCCCTTATCAAAGATAAGTTGATGACACACATGTGCGTTTATTTCTGGGCTCTCTATTCTGTCCTGTTGAACTTATGTCTGTTTTTATACAGACATAAATATTTTATAGAGACATAAGTATATACTAGTATTATACTTCCTGAATTACTGTAGCTTTGTAATATGTTTTGGAATCAGGAAGGATGTTGTCTCCAGCTTTGTTCTTCTTTCTCAAGATTGCTTTGGCTATTTGAGGTCTTTTGTGGTTCTATATATGATTTTTTGGATGGTTTTTATTTTCAAAAAATTGTCACTGGGATTTTGATAAAGATTACATTGAATCTGTAGATTGCCTTGGGTAATATGGCCATTTTAATAATGTGAATTCTTCCAATCTGTGTACATAGCACATCTTTTCATTTATTTGTGACTAATATTTTCATTAACATTTTATAGTTTTCAATGTACAATCTTTTACCTCCTTGGCTAATATTATTCTTAAATATCTTACTCTTTTGTTATTGTTGTAAATGAGGTTGTTTTCTAAATTTTTTTCAGAAAATCACTGTTAACTTACAGAAATGTAACTAATTTCATATGTTGTTCTTGCATCCTGTAACTCTCTGGATTTCACTTGTTAGTTCTAACAATTTTTGGTGAAGCCTTTAGGGTTTACTACATATCAGATTATGTCATCTGAAAATATAATTTTACTTCTTTCTTTCTGACTTGGATGCCTTTTATTTCTTTTTCTTGACTAATTGCCCTGACTAGGACTGTTAGTACTATGTTGAATACAAGTGGCAAGAGTAGGCATCCTTGTCTTGTTCCTGACTTTAGATGAAAAGTTTTCAATTTTTTTAACATTAAGTATGATGTTGGTTTTGGACTTTTCATATGCAGCACTTATGATGTTGAAATAAATTCCTTCCAACTTGATAAGACAAAATTTTTATAATGAAAAGATATTGCATTTTATCAAAATCTTTTTCTGAAACTATTGAGATAAAAATGTGATTTTCGTCCTTCATAGTATGTGACTTTATCCTTCTGTTAACATGGTTTATCACATTTATTTATTTGCATGTGTTTGACTATGCCTGCATCATTTGGTCATATTTGGATAAATATCATTTGGTCATAGGATATGATCCTTCTAATGAGCTATTGAATTCATTTTGCTAGTATTTTGTTGAGGATTTTGCATCTATGTTCATCAGAGATATTGGACTGTGTTTTTCTTTTCAGGTACTGTCTTTTTATGACTTTGGTCTCCAGGTAATGCTGACATTATAAAAGAAGTTTGCAAATATTTCCTCTTCAATTTTTGGGGAAGAGTTTAAGAAGGACTGGTATTAATACTTTTTAAAATGTTTGATGGAATTCACCAGTGAAGTCACCTGGCCCTAGGTTTTTCTCGATTTGGAGGTTTTTGATTACTGATGCAATCTCCTTGTTTGTTATCAGTCTGCTCAAGTTTTCTACTTCTTCATGATTCAGTCTTTGTAGGTGTTTCATGCTTTTAGGAATTCATCCATTTCTTCTCAGTTATCCAATTTGTTGTCATCTAATTGTCCATAATTGTACCTTCTGATTCTTTTCATTGCTCTGGCATCCGTTGTAAGGTGTTTTTCATTTCTGATTTTATTTGAGTCTTCTACTTTTTTTCTTAGAAAAAAAATCTTTCAAAAAGATAAAATCATTTTCATATCAAAATATCCACACTTAATTTTGATTTTTTTCTCTTCTCACTGGATTTACATCTGCTCCAATCTTCAGTTTTTTCTTTCTTCTGCTAGCATCGGACTTAGTTTATTCTGTTTCTAGTTTCTTGGGGTGTAAAATTAGATAGTTTATTTGATGGCCTTCTTCTTTTTTAATGTAGACATTTATTGCTATAAAATTCCCTCTTAGTGCAGCTTTTCCTGTATCCCATAAGTTTTGATGTTCTCATTTTAGTTTGTCTCAAGATATGTTCTAATTTCTCTTTTGATTTCTTCTTTGACTCAACGGCTGTTCAAGAATGTATTATTTTCACACATTTGTGAATTTTCCAGTTTTTCTTCTGTTACTGATTTCTAGTTTCATTCCACTTTATCTGGAAAAGATATTTGGTATGATTTCAGTCTTCTTAAATTTGCTAAGACTTTTTCGTAACCTAACATATGATCTATCCCGGAGAGAGCTTCATGTTACTTGAAAAGAATGTATATTCTCGTACTGTTGTGTAGAATGTTTTGTGTGTGCCTGTTAAGTCTATTTCATCTATAGTGTTGTTCAGTTACTTATTTCCTTATTGATTTTCTGCCTGAACATTCTAACCATTATTGAAAGTGGAATTTTAAAGTCTCCTAGTATCATTGTATTGCTGTCTATTTTTTCTTTCTGATCTATCAATGTCTACTTTACATTCAGATATTCTGGTATTGGGTACATATATATGTTTATAATTATTATATCTTCCTGATAAATTCACATTTTAATTATTATATAACAATCTTTGTCTCTTGTCAGAGTTTTTGACTGAAGTTTTATTTTGTCTGATATAATTAAGCCACCTTGCCCTCTTTTGATTATCATTTGCATAGAATATCTTTTCCCATCCCTTCATTTTCAGCCTATGCTTGTCCTTAAAGCTAAAATGCTTTACAGACAGCATCTAGTTGGATTTTGGTGGGTTTTTTAAACCATTCAGCCACTCTACGTCTTTTTATTGGAAGTTTAATCCACTTACATTTCAAGGAATTATTGCTAGGTAAGAATTTAACTTTTGCCATTAAATTAACTGTTTTCTGTCTGCTTTGTAATTCTTTTGTCTTTCTCTTCCTCTCCTATTTTCCTTTGTGACTTGATTATTATTTTTTTAAGTGAGCAGATTTTGATTCCTTTCTGTTTTTGTGTGTATATCTACTCAAGGTATTTCTTAGTGGTTTTCATGAGGCTTACATAAAATATCCTATAATTACATTAGTCTATTTTAATCTCGTAACATCTTAACTTTAAATGCACAAAAACTCTACTTTTACTTCTCCCCTACCTCACATTTTATACTATTGATATCATAATTTATATCTTTCTTTATTGTATATTTATTAACAAACTTTATAATTATAGTTATTCTTCATACTTTTGTCCTTTAACTTTCATACTAGTGGTAAAAGTGATTTACACACTCCATTACAATATTACAATATTCTGTATTTGTCTACACATTTACTATCACCAGTGAGTTTTATACCTTCACATGCTTTTATGTTGCTGTTTAGTATCTTTTCATTTCAACTTAAATAACTCCCTTGGGGCCTAGGGAGCCCCACCTTCTCATGTACCATCAATAAAGTGCCCTGTGCTCAGCCAAACAAAAGAACTCCCTTTAGCATCTCTTGTAGGACAAGTCGGTTGGTGATGAATAACCTCACCTTTTGCTTTCAGGAAAATTCTCTACATCTCTCCTCTATTTTTTTAAAGCACAGTTTTTTCAGGTATAATTTTCTTTCTCCACAATGTTTTTTTTTTTTTCTTTAGCCATTTGAATATATCCACCCACTCTATCCTGGCCTGCAAAGTTTCTGCTGGGAAATCATCTGATAGTCTTATGTGTGTTTTCTTGTACATGTCGAGTCACTTTCTCTTATTGCTTTCAAAATTTTCTCTGTCTTTAACTTTGAACAATTTTATTATAATGTGTCTTGGTATAAACTTCTTTGGGTTTTTCATATTTGGATCTTCGGGCTTTGTAAATCTAAATGTTCATTTCCCTCACAGATCTGAAACACTTTCAGCCATTTTTTCTTGAAATAAACTTTATGCCCCTTTTTCTCTCTCTTATTTCCTTCTGAAACTCCTATAATATGCATATTAGTTCACCTGATAGACTCCCAGAAATTCCTTAAGCTTTCTTCAGTCTTTTTTGTTCTTTCTTCTTTTTACTCTTTACAATAGCTACCTGCTATGTTTGAATGTCTGTCCCTTCCAAAACTAATGTTTACATTTAAGTGGCATTGTAACAGTGGGAAATTTAACAGGTGATTAGGCACTTCCAGTTTTAAAACGGCAGTGTAGAAACTGGGTTCATTCACCCCACAGAAAACCAAAAAACAAACATACAGTGCTGAGATTTCCACCAGAAACAACTCAGAACTCAGCTACGAGGATGAGACAGATCCTGAGGCCAAAGAGAAGTGAAAAACCTCCAAGCAAATAGCAGCAAGTGCATAAAAAGACTTTCTCCGCCTCACAGTTTCCACAGTGGAAAAAAACGAGATTGAGCTGATGGACCACTTTCTCATTATTTGGGTTCCCTGGAGACCTGTTTTCACCTTAACCCACAAGTATTGTGGGTGCCTGAAGGATGAAGTACCCCTGAGGATGGGCAAAGACGAAGGTACGGGGAGGCAGGAATATCATCTCCAGCACCAGAAACTGCTCTGTAACTTGACCAAAGGAGATGCCAAATCAAAGTGGCTCTTCAGCAGTGCCACACTGCAGGAGGTACATTCCACAGCTCACTTGAGCATGAACTCCTAGCCAGCCCACCCATATAAGATTAATCCCTTTGGGACTTCCTGCATTTGTGAGAAGTAGCACTTTGTTCATTTACTAGCTTAGCACTGAGGTGAATCTGGGCTTAAGGCAACCCTCGAGCCAAAAAGGAGGCAGCAAACTAGTGGTAAAGATTTGCTAAGCAAACATATCCAATAAAAACAAAAACAAGCCACACAAAGAACACTAGAATAAGTAATCCTTCAGGGCAAAGACAGATGTATAGTCACAAGAAACAACAGCAAACAGGAAATCATGACCTCCCCAAAAGGGCAAAACAAAAATCCACTGAATGACTCCAACAAGACAGTAATTTGTGATCTCTCTGACTAAAAATCCAAAATAGTAGTTTTAAGGAAACTCAGTGATCTCCAAGATAACACAGAAAAGCAACTCAGAAATTTATCAGAGATATTTTCTTAAAGGATTGAAATAACTTAAAAATCAAACAGAAATGTTGAAACAAAGAAATACATTTTCTGAACTGAATAACTCCTTAGAGGTTCTCAACAGCAGAATAAATCAAGCAAAGAAAAAAATTAGTGATCTTGAAGACTACTATTTGAAAATACACATCAGAGGAGGAAAAAGAATGAAAAGGAACAATGATTGCTAACAAGATATAGAAAATTGCCTTAAAAGACCAAACATATTATAGGATGTTTGTCTTTATTGGATACATTTGCTTGAATATGCTAGAGAATGTTTTATTGGACAGATTTGTTCAAGAGAGAATCAAGCAAAAGCAAGAGGAAAAAAACTTCAAAGAAATAATGACAGAAAACTTTCCAAAACTTGAGAAAAAACATAAATATTCAGGTACAGGAAGGTCTGAGAACACCAAACAGATTCAATCCAAGTAAGACTACTCCAAGGGATATAATAAGCAAACTCTCAAATGTCAAGGACAAAGAGAAGGTCCTAAAAGTGACAAGAGAAAAGAAGTATGCAACTTATAAAGGAGCTCCAATTTGTCTGGCAACAGGCTTCTCAACAAACTATATAGGTTTGTTATACAAGATAAATACAAAGAATCGTTAGAGGCTATTAAGAACAACTGCATATCAACAAACTGGAAAGCCTGGAAGAAATGGATAAATTCCTGGGCTCACACAATCTACCAAGATTGAACCATGAAGAAATAGAAAACTTCAGCAAACCAATGAGTAATAAAATCAAAGCCACAATAAAATGTCTCCCATCAAAGAAAAGCCCAAGACTGATGGCTTCAATGCTGAGTTCTACCAAGCATTTAAAAGAGACTATCAGTCCTACTCAAACTCTTCAAAACAAATGAAGAGAAACAAATACTTCCAAACTAATTCTATGAGGCCGACATTACCCTGATGCCAAAACCAGATGAGGTCTCAGCAAAAAAGGACAACCATAGGCTAATTTCCCTGATTAAAATAGATTCAAAAATCCACAACAAAATACCAGCAAACCAACTTCAACAACATATTAAAGAGATCACTCATCATGTTTAAGTGGGATTCATCCCAGGGATGCAACCACAGTTCAACACATGCAAATCGATAGACATGATGCATCACATTAACAGTATTAAGAACAAAAACCACAGATTATTTCAATAGGTGCTGAAAAGCATTTGATAAAATTCAACATCCTTGATGGTGAAAACCCTCATCAAAATGGGTATTGAAGGAACATACCTCGAAATAACAATAACCATATGTGACAAACCCAGAGCTACATATTGAATGACAGGAAACTGAAGGCCTTTTCTCTAAGGGCTGGAACAAGACAAGGGTACCCACTTTGACCACTGTTAACGCAGCGTAGCACTGGAAGTCCTGGCCAGACCAATTAGGCAACAGAAAGAAATAAAGGGCACCCAGACTGGAAAGGAAAAGGTCAAATTAGCCTTGTTCACAGATGACATGACCTACACAAACTTAGAATCTACCAAAAAAAGAGAAGAAAACACCAAAAAAAACCTGTTAGAACTGATAAATTCAGTAAAGTTGTAGGATACAAAATTAACACACAAAAATCAGTAGCATTTATATACACCAAAAAACTGAAAAAGAAATCATGAAAGCAATTTCACTTACAATAAATATATAATACCTAGGATTCAATCTAACCAACATAAAATATCTATAGAAGGAAAACTATAGAACGCTGATGAAAGAAATCGAAGACCCCCCAAAATGGAAAGATACACCACATGCATGGATTGAAAGAATTAGTATTGTTAAAATGACAGTACTACCCAAAGAAATTTACAGATTTAATGCAATCCCTATTAAAATACCAATAACATTCTGCATAGAAATAGAAAAAAATTCTAAAATTTATATAGAACCACAAAAGACTCAGAATAACTGAAGCAATCCTAAGCAAAAAGAACAAAGCTGGAGGCATCATGCTGCCTGGCATCAAAATTTTCTACAAAGCTATCGTAACCAAAACGTATGATACTGGCATGAAAACACACACACAGACCAATGGAAGAAAATAGAAAACCCAAATATAAATTCACACACTTACAGCCAATGCATCTTTGACAAAGGCACCAAGAACATACAACACGGTGCCTAACATACAGGAACATACAAAAAATGGTCCTAGGAAAACTGGATAATTGTACGCAGAAGAATGAAATTAGAGCTCTCTCTCTAACCATACACAAAAATCAACTCAAAATGGATTAAAGACTTAAATCTAAGACCTGAAACTATAAAAACTACTAGAAGTAAACATTAGGGGAATACTCCATTGGTCTGGGCAAAAACCTTTTGTAAAGCCTTTACAAAAGCCTCTAAAGCACAGGAACCAAAGCAAAAATAGACAAATGGGATTAGTTCAAGCTGAAAAACTTCTGAACAGCAAAGGAAATAAGCAACAATGTAAAGAGACAACCCACAGAATGGGAAAAAATATTTGCAAGTGACCTACGCAGCAAGGAATTAATATCCAGAATATATATAAGGAGCTCATATAACTCAGTAGCAAAGAAACAAATAATTCAGTTTAAAAATGGGCAAAAGATCTAAACAGACATTGCTCAAAAGGAGACATTCAAATGACCAACAAGTATATGAAAAAATGCTCAACATCACTAACCATCAAAGAATTGCAAATCAAAAGTACAATGCAATATCATCTCACCCTATCAAAAAGGCAGGGAATAACAGATACTTGCAAGGACATGGAGAAAGGGGAATCCTCATACACTGCTGGTGGGAAGGTAAATTAATATAGCCACTGTGGAAAACAGTACAGAGGTTCCTTAAAAAATTAAAAATAGAACTACCATATGATCCAGCAATTCTATTACTGGGTTATATACAAAAGAAAGGTAATCAATTTATGAAAAAGATATCTGTGCTCCCACATTTATGCAGCACTATTCACAATAGCCAAAATATGGAATTGACTTCAGGGCCCATCAATGGATGAATGAATAAAGAAAATGTGGTACATATACACAACAGAATATCATTCAGCCATAAAAAGAATGACATCCTGTAATTCTGGAGGCTACTATGTTAAGTGAAATAAGCCCAACACAGAAATACAAATATCATAAGTTCTCACTTATATGTGGGAGCTAAAAAAAGTGGATCTCAAGAAAATGAAGACAGAGAGTAGATTAGTGGTTACCAGAGGCCAGGTAGTGTAGAGTGAGAGAGGAATGAAGTTGGGGGAAGACTGTATATGTAATTATTGCCACAGAATTGTGAACTTAAAAATGGTAAAGATGGTAAATTTTACATGTATATTTTGCTTCAAAAAAAAAAAAAAAAAGAAGCTATTGCCCAACAAAGAGGTGATTAGGCCAGGAGTTCTCTGCCCTCATGGATGAGATTAATGCCATTGTAAAAGGGCAAGCTCAGCCCCTTCCTCTCTTGTCCTCTCTTGACCTTTTGCCATGTGATGATACAGCGAGAGAGCCCTTGATACTCTGGGCTTTCTTTGAGCCCAGAGTGTCACTTTGATATTGGACTTCCTGGCCACCAAAACTGTGAGCCAATAAATTTCTGTTCATTATAAATTACCTAGTTTGAGGTATTCTGCTATAGCAGCACAAAATGAACTAAGACACCACCTCTCTTCATATTTCTTTACACACTGATTTTAACTAGAAAAGACCTTCACCAATCAGCCCCTGTAGAGACACTGGGCCGTTGTTCCTAGCTGTCCCAAGTATCTAGACTTTTTTCCCCCAGGAGCCTGTAATCTCTTATTCCCTCTGGTGTCTGACTATGCCAGTTCCTCTAGCGCTTGGTGTGTGGCAAGACAGAAACCAACCCCTCAGGAAACGCACTAAAAGCTAGAGGTGTTGAAGGTATGCTCCACTCCTTTCTTGCCTTCCTTGGGAAGAAGCCTCAGTTCTGCACTTTTTCCCAGTTTCACAGACCCATGTCAGCTGCAGAAAGCCATTCACCCTGTTTTCCTAGCTATTCCAGGCATCTGAACTATCCTGATTACTTTAGCACTCAGTGTAATGTGAGGCAGAGAACAATCTCTCAGAGTGCACTTAAAGACCAGGAGGCCGGGCACATGTTCCACTCTCCCTGATCATCTCATTGATCACCTCATTAAGAATACCTTGTATGTCACTTCTCTCTTGCTTCCTTCCAAGATTCTCTCTTTGTCTTTGACTTGAAAGTTTGATTATGTATCTTGGTGTGGGTCTCTTTAAGTTCATTATACTTAAGAGTTCATTGAGCTTTGTAGATATTTATATTCTTATTTTTCATCATACAAATAATGAGTTTGGAAACCTTTGAGTCATTATTTCTTTAAATATTCTCTCTTCTCCTTTTTCTCTCTTCCTCTGGGGCTCCACAATGCCTATCTTGGTTCACTTTACGGTGTTCCACAGTTCTCTGAGGTTCTGATGAATTCTTTCAGTTTCTTTTCTTTCTGTTCCCCATACTCTGTAATTTCCACAGTACTGTCTTCCAGTTCACTGATTCTTTCCTCACTCTGCACAAATCTTTTTTGAATGCCTCTAGAGAATTTTTTGTTATTATTCTTTTCAGCTTTAGAATCTTTTTTTTTTTTAATGTGTTCTCTTTGTTACATTTTTCTTGTGTTCAAACACTTTCTTCCCTTTTTCCACATATTCCTTTAGTTTTTTGAGTTGTTTTAAAGTCTTTGTTCAGCAGATTTGCCATCAGGTCTATCTCAGGAACTGTTTCTTTTATTGTTTCCTTTGAATGGGCCATAGGTCCCTATTTCTTTGAATACTTTTTAATTTTTTATTGAAGACTACACATTTGAATGTAATAATATGATAACTCTGAAAATCAGATTTTCCCCCTTCTCCAGGGATTTCTGGGTTTTGTTTTTCTTTCCTCCCCCCCCCCTTTTTTTTTTAATTGTTATGGTCTGTCTCCATAATAAGGATCAGCCAGGGAAATAAACTTAAGGTTCCCAGTAGTTTCTGAGTCTGAATCTTTTTTCTGGGCATGTGTGATTACTTTCTAATTTCTCCTGTAGAGGAGGTTGCTTTTGAATGCCCTCATCTCTAATGTCTGGCTTCCGAAAGAAGAAAAATGAAACAGAGGAAGGTATCAGCCTCTTAAATCCTCTGGTCACTTTAGCCAGAGGAAAAGGACTTGGAACAATGGGTAAGGTACAAAAACATTGGCTGCCTATCTCATTTTTGTGATTTCAATCCCTTGTGTGGTTAGAAGCAGCAATGAACAGAGCACCATCTCTGATATATGGAGAACATGGGTCCCTTCTGCCCACTGTGGCTTTCATAAGTTGTGTGCAAGCTGCTCTAGAAACATATGTGGCTGCCAGCCATGAAGTTGTGGGATGGAGAATGGGTAGCTACTGCCAACCTACAAGCTGATATTGACCAAAATTAACTGCAATTTACCATCTAAGCCTTCCCATGGAAGTTGTAAGCCTTCAATAGACTCTAGAGTTCCAAAATAGTTACATTAGGCAGATCTGCCAGTGCAATTGTTGAAAGATTCCTGGAGCTTACTACTCTTCCATCCTTTCGTTCTTATTTGCATTTTATAAAGGTAAGGTTGATGGGTGGTTAATGGGTTATAGAGATGTGAATGAATTAAGATCTATTTGTACAAGGGATAGCATCCCCAACTCAAGTAGCTGTTACTAGAGGGTCTTATCTCACATAACGCAAAATCTGGAGGCAGTATTTTCATGTTGGTTAATTCAGCAACACAGGGATGTCAGGGCTGTGATTTGACTGCTGTAAGCCTCTTGTTTCCCAGCCCAGTAACAAGACAACCACGACAATGCTTGTGTCCCTCTTTAAGAGCTAGGAAAACTTTTTAAGTAGTTTCTCATATTTCTACTTGTTGTATTCCATTGGCTAATGTTGTCACACATGCATGAGCCTACAGTACAACTGGCAAGGAAAACCAAATTACCGTGGTTAGACTCATCAATATTCATCCTTTGGGCCATAGAGTACATACATGATTGTTCAAATATATGAACCCTAAAAAATTAGAGTTCCTCTAACCAAAAAAGGAAGCAAAATGACTTCTTAGCAGACAGCAAACTACGTCTACAGATACCAGATAAAGAGAAAAAGTGAGGAACCAGGTAGAAGGCTCTTGCAGTAACTCAGCAAGAATGGATGGTGGCTTGCAATCACTAGCTCTCCAACTTAAGCTGCATCCGAATTATCTGAAAGGTTATTAAAACACAGATTGCTGGGTCCACCCACAGTTTCTGATTCAGTACATCTGGGATGGGACCCAATAATGTGCATTTTACCAAGGTCCCATGTGATACCAAAGCTGCTGGTCTAAAGCCAATGGACTAGGGTGGCGGAAGGGGAGACGGAAAAGTGGATGGAGTCAACAAAAATATTTCTCAAAGATGCAGTTCAACTGAATCAAAATTAAGAATACAAAAAGATTATTTTAAAACCTAAAATTATTTTTGGCAAAGATGGAAACAGATTAAACAGTCATGCTTAAATTTATGTAAATATGATTACACAATTAAAGTAAATGTTTAAAAAAATTGTTCAAAGAGAAATTCTTATAGTAATAATAAAACTGAAACTTTTAAAATTCATAATACATGGACAGGCAGGGGGAACAAAACAAATATAATTGTAATGAGAAATTTTAACACACTATTCTCATCTTCCACAAACCAAAAAAAAAAGTTTAAAATGCACAGGAATCTGATTAATTAGAATCACTCATTAGATGTATGTTAAACTTTCAACTCAGCAGAGAATAAGCCAACTATTCAAGAGTAAATGAAAGATTTATTAAAATATATCAAATATTGAGTACTATAGGAGAGCTCTATAAATGCTGAAAAGCAAAAACTATACAAGCCACCCTTTCAGGCCACAATGAAAGAATATCATAAATTTTTAAAAAGAGTTTAAACAAAGAACAAAAAGGAGTCCTGACTTCTTCAACAAGTATTGTAAAACACTGCATATATAACTGTTGGTTCAATAAGGAAAGCAAAACTGTAACATAAAACACAACTATTTTTCTGGAGCCTGCTGGCTCCAGAAAAGATTTCCCTTTAGCCACTGGATAAACTCCAAGCTCCTTACCCTAGTACTTCAATGTTCTTCAAAATCAGATTGCGATCTGTATTAGTACATTCTCACATTGCTATAAAGAAATACCTGAGACTGGGTAACTTATAAAGAAAAGAGATTTAATTGTCTCAAGGTTCTGCAGCCTCCACAGGAAGCATGGGGCATCTACTTCCAGGGAGGCCTCAGGGAGCTTTTACTCATCATGGTTGAAGGCAAAGTGGGAGCAGGTGTCTTAAATGGCAGGAGCAGGAGCAAGGAGAAAGGGGGAAGGTGCTGCACACTTTTATATGACCAGATCTCACAAGAACTCACTATCACGACAACAGGACTAAGAGGGATGGTGTTAAATCATTCATGAGAAACCCACCCCCATGATCCAATCACCTCCCCCCAGGCCCCACCTCCAACACTAGGGATTACAATTCAACATGAGATTTGGTGGGGACAGAGATCCAAACCATGTAACAATCTATCTGTGAATTCGTATTTTGCACTAGTTGCCATTACTGTCATTGAACCATCATTGAACCAGGCTATTCAGACTCCTTTAGGCTTTCCTATTCCCTCTATCTGTCCCTACCTAGAATGCCCCCACTTCTCTTCCTCCATCTGAATCCAGCCCTGAATCCAAGGCCAGGCCAAACCCAGAGCCAGACTGAATCACAAGTTCTCATTCTCCTTCACCCATAAGCTCCATTACTCACTTGGCACATTTTACATTCTGACACACCAATTTTTTTTTTTTCCTGTGTGCTGGTCTTATCCCTTCCAGCTAGATCTTAAATTTCTTGAGGACCAAACAATGACTTACTCAACTTGTACCAAGTGCTCAAAAACTACACGTGGTCCTAGATCATTCATTTTATAATAAAAATATTTAGAATTTGACCCACCCTCAGCATGGAGGTTGGCTTTCTTCCCTGAAGTTGCAGCATCCTTATGGCTGGTCTTTCTCCAGGCTGCTGTTCAGGCAAAGCTAATGTCTCTCAGTTCTGTCTGAGCTGCTCACTTCACCTCGGGGCTGAGAGGGGAGCTGGTACTGACTGGCTAAGAGCTAAGGGCCAGTGGGTGCAGTACACTCACTCTAATTTGGCAGAAAATGTACTTAACCTTAGAGGGCTAATAATATTTACTGTGGAACTGAATAAAAATGCTAAATATTGAACTTTTACCATATGTCCAAACAACAGGACTGTACTAAGTACTTTACAAACATTTAATTCTCATAACAATCCTATGAAGCAGGCATCATGAGCCTTCATTTTTACAAACACAAAAGCCACATTTCAGAAAGGATAAATAGTTGCTCAAAGGCACACAGAGAAAATGGAAGAGCTGGGACTCAAACCCAGGTTACCTTGGACTCCAAATCTTGGAGTACCACCCACTTCATGATTTGCCTCCTAATCATAGCAGTCTTCCCTCTTCTGGCTCTCTTTCATTAACATATTTTTTAATAGCCATATAAGCTAATACAATCTCACTTTATAGCAGATGTAACCTGATCCGCTAAGCTGAAAATCAATAACTGACCAAGAATATCTATGCTATTTAAACACATATGGTACTTCATATTTGTGATCTCCTGAACTGAAGGCAAATTAAAGGTGGCAACATGATGGAGATTCTTACCTTCACCCCTCCTCCTGTCTTTAGCGCAAACATGAGTGATTATGATGATATACTGGAGAAGGGATGGAACACAGGTGAAGGGGACTAAGATGCTTCATAGTTCAAAGACATGAGATTGTGTAAAAAGATTCATGTCTGAGGGAGGTTTGGCCCAGGATACTGCTTGACTGCTATGGTTCAGGGTTGACTACGTAGCCGATAAAAATAATTTTGAGTCCACTAAGCAATTTCAGCCTCCTATTTTCTTCTTATTTTCATCCAAAGACCTTAGAGGCCATAGACAGAAGTATATGTTGTGAGGTTGGATAGAAAGGAGTCCTGCTAACTATAAAAATGTGCATAGAAATATAGCTGAAAATAGTAATTTTTGTCCTTAGCCTTGTCCATGAGTCAGATTCCACAAGGTCTAATTTTTCTGCAGCTCTTCCTCTTGCTTGCTATGAACCATGACAGATTTGCTGATTATGAGCCACGTGGCTTCTGAACACTGAGTGGTTTCTTGACTCACAATTTCTTTAGTCCTCTGTGTGGTCATTATTCTGGTAGAATTTCTTTTATCCACCTTGCAAGAAGCCACCTTCTTTCGAAAACTTACGGGTACCAGTTTCTTGTCAGTATAACCAAGTCAGTGAAGTTGAACTGTGCTATGTCTGAAAATTGCTAACAAATCCAGCGTAACTTCAATTTCTGAGAAGAAACAAGAACAAATCATCCCACATTCAACTGACAGACACCTAGGAAACCCATTTCCAGAGCCATTTTTCTAGCCATATTTCAGTACTTCATTATAGATGTCCTGGGACTGACATTTGAGGTAAAGCATGACTGGAAGGAGTCACCCCTAAACCTGCTCTTCTGCAAACTGGAATCGTATGGCAAGTAGCCCATCTCTGAAGGCCAGAGTGAAGATTAATAAGACACTCCTAGTAAATTGGTCTCAGAGTCTGAAATGACAGCAAAAGGGGAAAGAAAATAGCTCAACAAAAGCTTGTCCCACACAACAGAAAGTCTTTTTAAAAATTCTTTCATAAGTCTAGTTTCTGAGCTAAACACTAAAATACACTGGACTCAGGACAGCTGAATTCTTGAACAATTATCTAAATGTTGATAGCCATTTCTGTCTTATTAAATGACAATATTGTCCTCAATGTTTATTTTCATTTACCATTTTTCATTTCTTTATTTGTACTTCTTCCTAGTCAGGTCTTCCCGAGACTATTTTATCACCATTTTATTTTATTGTATGGTGTCAAACTCCACAGCTCAGCATCCTGATGATTCCCTTGCAAACACCCTTGCTGCTTTGCCCCTTTTTCCCTTTATTGAATTCCCCTGGGAAAAATACCAACCCTGGTTAATGCAACAACCCATTTACTCTACCCCTGTGCCAAAGCAGCTTCTGTTGACTCAACTTACTTTCAATTTATAACCACAGATTTCAGGAAGGCACCGTGTACTGCCATAGATAACTTTATTATACTTGCCAAGTAAATTCCTGTTCTCTGACATGATTATTTTATATTTAGTCTCTTTCCTCAAATCTTCAAAACCCCTCCCCATCTCATCCTTAATGACATAATTTCGTTGAAAAAATAGACGGACCAGACCAAATCTATTTCATCTCACCACTCCAAACACCATCAACTGACCTTTATTTTTTTATTTTAGTAACATATATATTACATAGAATGTACCATTTAACCATTTTAAGTGTACAGTTCAGTAGCATGAAGTACATTCACCTTTTTGTGCAACCTCACTACTATCCTTCTCCAGAACTTTTTCATCTGCACTTATTTTTTAAACAAAATAATAATAGCTAACTTTTATTGACTACTTACTATTTGCAAAGCATTGCTCCTAAGAATTTATATGCATGAATTCATTGAATCTTTACAACCATGAGGTGGCTATCATTTTCTTCATTTTATAGAACTGAAATTTAGAGGCAAAAAAGTTGAGTAATAGCGCATGACATTGAGATATCTCACACCTGTTAGGATGACTGTTATTAGAAGAAAAAAAAAGATAAGTTTGGCAAAAATGTAGAGAAATTAGAATCTTTGTACACTTGGTGGGAAAGTAAAATGGTGCAACCCTCAAGGAAAGCAGTGTGGAGTTTCCGGAAATAATTAAAAATATACTTCCATAGAATCTAGTAATTTCATTTATGTGTATTTATCCAAAAGAATTGAAATCAGGATCTTGAAGAGATATCAGTACTCACATGTTCATTGCAGCACTGACTCACAACAGCCAACAAGTTGAAACAATCTAAATGTCCATCGACAGATGAATAAAAAAAAGTGTGGCATACACAATGGAATATTATTTAGCCTTTAAAAAAAACCAGGAAATCCTGCAGTATGCATATACAACATGGATGAACCTGGAGGATATTATGCAAAATGAAATAAGTCAGTCACAGAAGGACAAAGACAGCATCGTTCCATATATGAGGTATCTAAAATAGTCAAACTCACAGAAGCAGAGAACGTAATGGTGGCTGCCAGTGAGAGGAGAAAGGGAGAAATGGGGAGTTGCTGTTCAATGTGTAAGTTTCTATAATGCAGGATGAGTATGTTCTAGAGATCTTCTGAATTACATTGTGGCTATGGTTAACAATACTTAAAAATATGTTAACAGGGTAGAGCTCAAGTTAAGAGTTACTACTGCAACAAAATTAAAAATTTTTAAGTTGACCAGTAGAATACAAAGTTAGTAATTGTTATGGACACAAATTCTACCTTTCATCCTGTAACAACGGCTAAACTGTGTATACTCCCACCTAAGGGTGACCCCTCCGCCCATTTTATTTGGTCCTATTGCTTTTGACTTGCTCAAAAACTTCACTCCAAGCCATTGTCTTATTTCTCTTTCACATCTTCAGTTTCTCCTTCCCTATTGCATCTTTTCTGATGGCATACAAATATGCCTATTGGCATCCATTGTTAACAACAAAAGGAAAACCCTCTTGACTCCACATTCTCCTCTAACCCCTGTCCTGGGTTTCTGCTAATTTTCACAGAAGACATCCTTGCAAATGGTGTCTGTACTTGTCTTTACTTCCTTTCATCCCATTCTCTTCTCAATCCACTTCACTTTTGGTTTTCTGCACTGACATCAATATACCATGATTTAAATTCTATTAGTGATTTATTTTACACTTTTCAAAAACATTCCTAAACCTTTATCTAGCCATAAAGATCAAGATTCAGACAACTTTCTGTTTCCTACTACTGGAAGCCAAGTAATTAAGTCCTTTCACTTTCTCTGTGTTCTTTCCAATTTCCAGGTCTTTGTTAATTTAATTTGAGGTTTCAAATTCCATCGATGTTCTCTGTAACATTCTCTTTATGATTTTTAAGTTGTTATCTTCAACATTGTAACTACAGTCATACTATCACACTTATTTCTGTGTATTTCTTTAGTGTCAGAGCTTCACACAATATGACTTTTTTTCTATTAACACTCCTCACAATTTAATATGAGTTCAGCTCTCACCGAACAGAAGGACAGGTACAAATATATTTTCTGGGAAGAATATCTATGTGGTACATTTTGCAAAAACCTTAAAGATATGGGAGTGCCAATTTATTGCTTTCACACACAAAACCTGTATAGGCTTAAAATTTTTGTATCATAATCTTTCTTTTCTGACAAATTTTGTAGAACAGCAGATCTTAAAACTGGCAATGTGATCCCATTTCCAGGTTTGATCAGTCTAAGATGGGGCTCACTCAACTATGACTTTTATAAACCCCCAAAAGTGATTGTGAGGAGAAGACAGTGTTCAGAAACATTGCAATTGTCATTTCTCCAGTTTCTCTGGTATTCTGGATTGCCAAAAAGTTTAATAACAATGTGAATTGTTTCCTTTGTAGGTGACTTGTTCATCTTCCTGTATGCCCAGGTTTAAATCCAAAGTCTATCACCTAGTACTGCTGCTGAGGTGTGGAGGAGGTTATGCAACTTCTCAGAGCCCCAGCTTTCTCATCTCATTGCTGAATAAACATATATTTATGTCTTATATCACCTTTGTGAAGGATGATAATGTTTAGTGTTCAGCATATAATGAATGATCAATAATTTTCTTTGCTTACCCTTAAAATTTATAAATTTCAGCAGGATACATCCAATCATGGATTTTTTTTTTTTTTTTTGAGTACCAAATTTCTTTATTTGAAGGCATGGTACAAAGAACTTAAGTGGATGTTTTTATACAACTTACAGAAAAGGTAAAGGAAACTCCAATATGCATGCACTGCCTTGGTGACCAGGAAAGTCACCCCGTGGCTATGGGGAAATTAGCCTAAGGCTTAGCTTTCATTATCACTGTCTCCCAGGGTGTGCTTGTCAAAGAGATATTCTGCCAAGCCAGACTGGGGTGCTCCCATCTTGCGCAAGTTGGTCACGTGGTCACCAAATTCTTTGATGGATTTCACCTGCTCATTCAGGTAATGTGTCTCAGTGAAGTCACACAAATGGGGGTCGTTCTTGTCAGTGGCCAGTTTGTGCAGTTCCAGTAGTGACTGAGTCACATTTTTTTCCAAATGCAATGCACACTCCATCGCATTCAGCCCGCTCTCCCAGTCATCATGGTCTGGTTTCTTGATATCCTGAAGGAAGATGCGGCCACATCGCTTGTTCTGCAGCTTCATCAGTTTCTCGGCATGTTCCCTCTCTTCATGAGATTGGTGAAGAAAGTACTTGGCAAAGTTCTTCAAAGCCACATCATCGCGGTCGAAGTAGTAAGACATGGAAAGGTAAACATAGGAGGCGTAGAGCTCCAAGTTCATCTGGCGGTTGATGGCGGCCTCTGAATCCTGGTGTTAGTTCTGGCACATCTGCGAAGGTGATGCGGTCGTCATGGAGGCGGCTAAGGAGAGGCGGCGGCGACGGTGGCTGCGCGGCGCTGGAGAGGCGGCGAGGGCCTTGGGGCGGTCTGAGGGCACGGTGTGGAGGTGACGGAGGGCTGGCTGTGGGCGGCCGGCCGGGGTGGGGGAAGAGCGCCGGTTCCTTCCAAACACTGTTGAAGCAGGAAACCGCGGCGACTCTCCGCGAAGAACGTCTCATGGATATTTTTTTATTCATTAGCTGTAGGGGTACAAGTGATTTCTGGTTCCACAGATGAATTGTATAGCAGTGAAGTCTGATATTTTAGTGCACCATGATCTGAGTAGTGTACACTGTACCCAATATGTGATTTTTTATCCCTTATCTCCTTCCTGCTCTCTCCCCTTCCAAGTCTCCCATGCACATTATTCCACTCTGTCTACCTCTGCATACCCAGAACTTAGCTCCCACTTACAAGTGCGAACATATGGTATTTGGTTTTCCATTCCTAACTTACTTGACTTAGGATAACGGTTTCCAGCTCCATCCAAGTTGCTGCAAAACACATTATATTGTTGCCTTTTATGCATATACTGAGTAGTATTCCATGGTATGTATATGCCACATTTTCTTTAACCACTCATCAGTTGATAGGCACTTAGACTGGTTCCATATCTTTGCAATTATGAATTGTACTGTGATAAACATACACATGCAGGTGCCTTTTTCATACAATGACTTTTTCTCCTGTGGACAGACACCCAGTAGTAGGATTGCTGGATCAAATGGTAGATCTACTTTTCATTCTTTGAGAAATCTCCATACGGTTTTCCACAGAGGCTGTACTTATTGCATTCTCACCAGCAGTGTGTAAGCATTCCCTTTCCACCACATCCACATCAACATCTACTGTTTTTTGACATTTTAATAATGGCCATTGTGGCTAAGGTAAGTGGTATTTCACTGTGGTTTTAATTTGCATTTCCCTGATGGTTAGTGATGTTGAGCATTTTTTCATGTTTGTTAGCCAGTTGTATATCATCTTTTAAGAAATGTCTAGGCCAGGCATGGTGGCTGCCAGCACTTTGGGAGGCCAAGGCGGGTGGATCACGAGGTCAAGAGATGGAGACCATCCTGGCCAACATGGTGAAACCCCGTCTCTACTAAAACACAAAAATTAGCCGGGCATGGTGGCGCATGCCTGTAGTCCCAGCTACTTAGGAGGCTGAGGCAGGAGAATTGCTTGAACCCAGGAGGCTGAGGTTGCAGAGAGCTGAGATCATGCTACTGTACTCCAGCCAGGTGACAGAGTGAAACTCCACCTCAAAAATAAAAATTAAAAAGTCTATGCATGTCACTGCCCACTTTTTGATGAGATCATTTGTTTTGTTTTGTTTTTTTCCTTGCTATAGAGTCTAGATATTATTTGTCCTCTGTCTGATGCATAGTTTGCAAATATTTACTCCCATTCTGCAGGTTGTCTGTTCATTTTGCGGGTTGTCTGATTATTATTTCTTTTGTTGTGCAAAAGCGTTTTAGTTTTAGTGGGTTGCATTTTTTTATTTTTGTTGTTGCATTTTGCTTTTGGGTTCTTAGTAATTAATTCTTTGCCTAGGTCAATGTCCAGAAGAGTTTTTTCCTAGGTTTTCTTCTAGAATTTTTATGACTTCAGGTCTTAGATTTGTCTTTATTCTATGTTGATTTTTGTATGTGATGAGAGATAGGGATCCGATTTCACTCTTCTACATGTGGCTATTCAGTTTTCCCAGCACCACCTATTAAATAGGATATCCTTTCCCCCATTTATATTTTTGTATGCTTTGTCAAATATCAGTTGGTTATAAGTATTAGGCTTTATTTCTGGATTCTCTATTGTGTTCCATTGGCCTATGTATCTACTTTTAAAACAGTTCCATACTGTTTCAGTTACCATAGCTTTGCAGCATAATTTGAAGTTGGGTGATGTGATGCCTCCAGATTTGTTCTTTATGCATAGGATTGCTTTGGCTGTTCAGGCTCTTTTTTTCTTCCATATGAATTTTAGGATTGTTATTTCTATTTCTGTGAAAATTATGTTGGTATTTTAATAGGAATTGGATTGAGTCTGTAGATTGCTTTGGGTAGTATGGTCATTTTCACGATATTGATACTTCCAATCCATGAGCATGGGATGTATATCCATTTGTTTGTGTCTTCTATAGTTTCTCTCAACAGTGTTTTTGCAGTTTTCTTTGTAGAGATCTTTCACCTCCTTGGTTAAGTGTATTCCCAAGTATTTCTTTCTTGTTTTTTTTTTCTTTACAGCTGTTATAAAAAAGAACTGAGTTGTTTATTTGATTCTCAACTTGGCTGTTGTTGGTATATAGCAGTGATACTGATTTCTGTACATTGATTTTATAATCTGAGACTTTATTGAATTCATTTATCAAATCTAGGAGTATTCTGGAGGAGTATTTAGGGCTTGCTAAATATATAATTATATTATCAGCAACCAGACATAGTTTGACTTCATCTTTTCCAACTTGGATGTCCTTTAGTTCTTTCTCTTGCCTGATTGCTCTGGATAGGACTTCCAGTACTATATTGAATAGAAGTGGTGATAGTGCGCATACTTGTCTCATTACAGTTCTTAGAGAGAATGCTTGCAACTTTCCCCCATTCAGTATGATGTTGGTTGTGGGTTTGCTATATACAGCTTTTATTATTTTTTGGTATTTTCCTTCCATGCCTAGCTTGTTGAGGGTTTTTATAGTAAAGTGATATTGGATTTTATTGAATGCTTTTTCTACATCTATTGAGGTGATCATATGGTTTTTGTTTTTGTTTATATGATGAATCATATTTATTGAATTGCATTTTGTTATTGTTGTTTTTGAGATGAAATCTCACTTTGTCGCCAGGCTGGAGTGCAGTAGCACAATCTCAGCTAACTGCAATCTCTGCCTTCTGGGTTCAAGGGATTCTCCTGTCGCAGCCTCTCGAGTACCTGGGACTACAGGCACACACCACCACGCCTGGCTAATTTTTTATATTTTAGTAGAGACAGGGTTTCATCATGTTGGTCAGGATGGTCTCGATCTCCTGACCTTGTGATCTACCCACCTCAGCCTCCCAAATTGCTAGGATTACAGGTGTGAGTCATCATGCCCAGCCCTGAATTGCATATGTTAAGCCATCCCTGCATCCCTCGGATGAAACCCACTTGATCATGGTTCATCATGATCTTTTTGAAATGCTGTTGGATTCAATTTGCTAGTATTTTGTTGAGGATTTTTGCATCTATGTTCACCAGGGTATTAGTTTGTGGTTTTCTTATTTGTTGTTACGTTCTTTCCTGGCTTTGGTATCAGGGTGATACTGGCTTTATAGAATAAATTACAAAGGATCCCTCTTACTCAATCTTTTGGAATAATTTCAGTGGAATTGGTACCAATTCTTTGAATGTCTAGTAGAATTTGGCTATGAACTCATATGGCCCTGGGCTTTTTTCACTGTTGCTGGAAAATTTTTTATTATTGATTCAATCTCACTCTTTGTTAAAGGTCTGTTCAGGATTTGTATTTCTTCCTGATTCAAGCTAGGAGGATTGTATTATTTCTAGAAATGTATCCATTTCTTCTAGATTTTCTAGTTTGGGTGCATAGAAGTATTCACAGTAGTCTCAAATGACCTTTCAAATTTGTAGGGTGTCAACTGTAATGTCTCCATTTTTATTTCTAATTGAGCTTACTTGAATCTTCTTCCTTCTTAGTTAATCCAGCTAATGGTCTATGGAGTTTATCTTTTCAAAGAACCAACTTTTCATTTCATTGATCTTTTGCATTTTTTGTTTCAATTTCATTTCATTCTACTCTGATCTTTGTTATTTCTTTTCTTCTGCTAGCTTTGGGTTTCATTTGTTCTTGTTTCTCTTGTGCCTTGAGGTATGACATTAGGATGTGAATTTGTGATCTTTCAGACTTTTTGATATAGGCATTTAGCACTATAAACTTTCCCCCTTAGCACTGCTTTTGCTGTATCCAAGAGGTTTTGATAACTTGTGTCATTGTTATCATTAATTTTGAAGATTTTTTTAATTTCCATATTTATTTCATTGTTAACCCCAAAATCATTCAGGAGCAGATTGTTTAATTTCAATGTATTTGTATAGTTTTGAGGGTTCCTTTTGGAATTGATTTCTAGTTTTATTCCACTGTGGTCTGAGAAAATACTTGACATAATTTCTAATTTTTAAAATTTATTGAGACTGTTTTGTGGTGTATCATATGGTCTGTCTTCAAGAATATTTCACGTGCTGATGAGAAGAAAGGATATTCTGCCATTGTTGGTTAGAATGTTCTGTAAATATTTGTTAGGTTCATTTGTTCTAGAGTGCAGTTTAAGTCCAGTGTTTCTTTGTTGACTTTTTGCCTTGATGATCTTTCTAGTGCTATCGGTAGTGCTGAAGTCCCCCACTATTATTGTGTTAGCTTTTATCTTTTTTCTTAGGTCTGCTAATAATTGTTTTATGAACCTGGGAGCTCCAGATTCACATATATTTAGAAAAGTAATATCTTCTTTTTGAGTCGATCCTTTTATCATTATATAATAACCTTCTTTGTCTTTTTTTGGTACTGTTGTTGCATTAAAGCCTGTTTTATCTGATATAACAATAGCTAATCCTGCCTGCATTTGATTTTTCATTTGCATGGAGTATCTTTTCCTACCCCTTTACCTTGAGTCTAAAAGAATCCTTGTATGTTAGATATGTCTCTTGAAGATGGCAGATATTTATTTGCTTTGTGATTTTTTTATCCATTCTGCCAGTCTGCACCTTTTAAGTGGAACATTTAGACCATTTACATTCAAGTTTTCATTACTGAGATGTGACATACTGTTTCAGTCATCATGTTGATTGTTACCTAGTTACTTTGTTTTCTTCATTGTATTACTGTTTTACAGGTGCTGTGAGTTTTACGCTGTCCAGAGGCATACTGACATTTTGTTTTAAGATTTAGAACTCTATGAATTTCTCATAGGTCTGGTCTTATAGTGACAACTTCTCTCAGCATTTACTTGTCAAAAAGGAATATGTTTCTCTTTCATTTATGAAACTTAGTTTTGTGGATACAAAATTCTTGGCTGAGAGTTACTCTGTTTAAGGAGACTAATGATAGGAACTCAATCCATTCTGGCATGTAAGGTTTTTGCTGGCATGTATGTTTTTGCTGAGAAGTATGTCTGACAAGTTTTCCTTTATAGCTTGATGCTTTTGCCTCAATGCTCTTAGAAATCTTTCCTTAATGTTTACTTATAACAGAACCTTGGTTATGTCTGTTTTGCAGTGAACTCCCAGGAGTTATTTGAGCTTCCTGTATTTGAATGTCTAAAGTTCTACCAAGGTCAGGGAAGTGTTCCTCAATTATTCCCTCAAATAAGTTTTCCTAATTTTTTGCTTTTGTTTTCCTTCAGGAACACCAGTAATTCTTAGGTTTGGCCATTTTAACCAATTCCATATTTCTTGGAGCCTTTATTCATTTCTTTTAATTCTTTCTTCTTTATTTTTGTCTCCTTGAGTTAATTCAAAAGCCTTGTCTTTGTGCTCTAAAATTATTTCTTCTACTTGCTGTAGTCTATCGTTAAAACTTTCCACTGCATTTTGTAATTCCTTAAATGTGTCTTTCTTTCTCCTACTTGGTTAGTCTATTGTTAACACTTTCCACTGCATGTTCTAAATACTTAAATGTGTGTTTCATTTCCAGAAGTCTTTACTGGTTTTTCTTTAAAATGTCTATCTCTTTAGAAAAGTTTTCATTCATATCCTAAATTATTTTTTAATTCCTTTTTTTAAAATAATTTATTTATTTTACTTTTGGTGCATACTATATCTGGCATTTCTCCCCATGTTATCCCTCCCCACCCTCCCCTCCCTCCCCACCCCCTCTTGTCTCTCCCCTACCCCCGCCAACTGTCCCCTGTGTGTGATGCTCCTCTCCCTGAGTCCATGTGTTCTCGTTGTTCAACACCCACCTATGAGTGAGAACATATGGTGCTTGGCTTTCTGTTCTTGGGACAGTTTGCTGAGAATGATGGCTTCCAGATTCATCAAGTCCCTACAAAAGACATGAACTCATCATTTTTTATGGTCGTGTAGTATTCCATGGTATATATGTACCACATTTTCTTTGTCCAGTCTATCACTGAAGGACATTTGGGTTGGTTCCAGGTCTTTGCTATTGTACACAGGGCTGCAGTGAGCATACGTGTGCATGCGTCTTTATAGTAGAAAGATTTCTAGTTCTTTGGGTGTATACCCAATAGTGGGATTGCTGGGTCAAATGGAATTTCTATTTCTAAATCCTTGAAAAATCGCCACACTGTCTTCCACAATGGTTGAACTAATTGACACTCCCACCAACAGTGTAAGAGTGTTCCTATTTCTCCACATCCTCTCCAGCATCTGTTGTTTCCCGATTTTTTAATGATCGCCATTCTAACTGGCATGAGATGGTATCTCAGTGTGGTTTTGATTTGCATTTCTCTAATGACCAGTGATGATGAGCATTTTTTCATGTTTGTTGGCCTCATATAATGTCCTCTTTTGAAAAGTGTCTGTTCATATCCTTTGCCCACTTTTGAATGGGGTTGTTTGTTTTTTTCTTGTATATCTGTTTTAGTTCTTTGTAGATTCTGGATATTAGCCCTTTGTCAGATGGGTAGATTACAAAAATTTTTTTGCCAGTCTGAGTCTTTTGATTGGGGCATTTAGGCCATTTACATTCAATGTTAATATTGTTATGTGTGAATTTGATCCTGCCATTTTGTTACTGGCTGGTTTTCTTTCTCACTAGTTGACTTATTTTCTTCATTGCATTTTTGGTCTTTGCCAACTGGTTTCCTTTTGCAGTGACTAGTACTTGTTCCTTTTCACACTTAGTGTTTCTTTCAGGAGCTCTTGTAGGGCAGGTCTGGTGGTGACAAGATCTCTCAATAATTGCTTGTCCGTAAAGGATTTTATTTCTCCTTCACTTATGAAGCTTAGTGTGGCCGGATATGAGATTCTGGGTTGAAAGTTCTTTTCTTTTAAGTATATTGAATATTGGTCTCCACTCTCTTCTGGCTTGTAGAGTTTCTGCCGAGAGATCTGCTGTCAGTCTGATTGGCTTCCCTCTGTGGCTGACCTGACCTTTCTCTCTGGCTGCCCTGAGTGTTTTTTCCTTCATTTCGACCCTGTTGAATCTGATGATTATGTGCCTTGGGGTTGCTCTTCTTGAGGAATATCTTTGTGGAGTTCTCTGTATTTCTTGAATTTGAAATTTCGACTGCCTTGCTAGGCTTGGGAAGTTCTCCTGGATAATATCCTGGAGTGTGTTTTCCAGCTTGGATTCATTCTCCTCGTCATATTCAGCTATAGCGATCAAGTGTAGATTAGGTCTTTTCACATAATCCCATATTTCTTGGAGGCTTTGTTGATTTCTTTCCACTCTGTTTTCTCTTGTATTGCCTTCTCTTTTTGGTTCATTGAGTTGGTCTTCAATCTCTGATATCCTTTCTTATGCTTGATTGATTTGGCTATTAAAACTTGTGTTTCCTTCACGTAGTTCTCGTGCTGTGTTCTTCAACTCCATCAAGTCGTTTATGTTCTTCTCTAAGCTGGTTATTCTAGTTAGCATTTTGTCTAACCTTTTTTCAAGGTTTTTGGTTTCTTTGCACTGAGTTAGAACGTGTTCCTTTAGCTCTGAGAAGTTTATTATTATCCACCTTTTGAATTCTGTTTCTGTCAATTCTTCGCACTCCTTCTCAGTCAAGTTGTGATCCTGTGTTGTTGAGGAGTTGTGATCCCTTGAAGGAGAAGAGATGTTCTGGTCTTTGGTGGTTTCACCTTTTTTGCGCTGTTTTTTTCCCATCTTTGTGGATTTACCTGGCTGTGGTGTCAGAGAGCTGCTTGATGAGGTCGCTTGTCTGCCTGTGGGGGTGCTACTGGGTTTCTAGGGACTCCTTCAGGTTACTAGGGAAGCTTCCTGTATCTTTTTTGTTTATGCTGGAAGACTAGGCCGGCCTCTTCTGCTGACCTGTAGGCGCTGCTGGGTTGTCCAGAACGCCGTCCCATTGCTACGTAGGCTTCCTGTGTTTTTTGTTAAAACATGTAGCCCAGTCCCACACCTCTAGTGGTGGGTTTTGCTCTTCCTCCTCTGGGCTGGATCATTCAAGGTTCCTCTCAGACTGTGGCACTAGCTACGCAACCCACTAGTGTCAGAGCTTCAGCCCTCTGGGGTTTGTGGGGGAGGTTAAGGATTCCCAGCCGCAGCCGGCAGTCTCTCCCCTTCAGCTTTCTCTCTCTCAGGTCATGGGATAGAGGCCGCCCAGTTGCTCCCGCTTACAACTCCCTCTCTCTCCGGGTGGGGGAAGGGGGCGATAGCTCAGTCTGCAGACTCTTATTCAACTCCGCATTTGTAATTTCCAGCGCTTGAGTGGCAAAGATCCCCTGTTCTGTGTATTGCTGAGGCTTTAGGGGAAGCTCTGTATCTGGACCAGAGCGCCACAGGTGGAGCCTCTGACTCACCGGTCAGATGCACTTTCTGGGTGAAGCAGCACCCCTCCCCGCCTTGGTCTGCCCTGAGTGGGCTTTGCTCACCCTGGGACCAGACCCGTTGAAATGCTCCTGGTACCTCGGTTGGAGCTAGGAGATCTCTGGGTTTCTGCGTCTCCTTTGCTGGGTGTTGTGCGCTGGAGTTGTGTCTAATCAGCCATCGTGGATCTCGTATCTAAAAAAAAATTTTCTTTATGTTTCACCTTTCTCTTGTATATCCTTAAGTAACTTCATAATCAACCTTTTAAATTATTTATCTGGCATTTAAAAGATTTTATCTTGGTTTGGATCCACTGCTTGTGAGCTAATGTGATCTTTTGGGGGTGTTATAGAGCCCTGTTTTGTCATATTGCTGAAATTACTTTTCTAGTTCCTTCTCATTTGAGTAGACTAATTTTTCTAATGATTTTAGAATGTATTTTTGTTTTGACTGGTTTTTAAAATTTCTTTATTTTCCCCTTGAGGATATGACTTTAATGTTCATAGTTTATTATAACCCAATTGGACTCTAAGTGCTTTCAGGAGTGAAGACTCTGTATGAGTTCCTTGGTTATAAAGAGTCATTATATGATGGCTTTCTCAGATGCTGGTCATAGTAGCAATGTGCTTGGTGTGTATGTAGATTTACTGTCTCCTGTAGGATTGGAATGGAAGAGGTCTCTTAAAGTTTATCTCATTCTCCAGTGGTGTGCACTTATTTATTTATTCTTTTCCCCAGTATTTTATTCACAGGGTTGAACAGTTCAGGCTTTAGGCCAGAGGAGGTGTCCATGGATAAAAACTAGATGTGGCTAAAGCAGATGAGTAAATTCAATATCCATTGGTGGGCAGAGGTCCCCGCCTTGATAGAGGTGGCTGAGGGAGCTCTCAGGGAAATGCACTGAGGTCTTTTCAGGGAGAAGGGAGGGAGCCACCTCTGCTCCCCTGCCAGGCCAGTAGGAAGGTGATTCACCTCCAAGTCACACTCCTTACCCAGTGTTGCAGCTATTCAGATCAAACAGGCATGTCTTTTTATCTGTAGGAATGCTGATGTTCCATAGAGAGAGGGATTATGATTCTACCTGTCATACAATACTCAACCTGGAAGGCACTTCTCCTGTGGGGATGCAGTCACACTGAACTATTCCATAAAGGATGTCTACAGGTGCACAAGCCAAGCTCCCATGGGAGAAGCCCCATCTGAGTCTGCAATGGTAGATGAGTGGGAGAAGATCCCTTCTCCAAGACCCTTCATGAGTACCAGGGCTGCCCACCTGCTGCAGTAGAGCTGTAGATGTTCCCCACTGAGCCCAGCACTGCACAAGTGCCTCTGCTAAAAGAAACTTCCCACAAATGGAAAGGTCTGGACTGAAACCCTGCCATTAGGATTCTATTGTTCTATGGGGTGCTCCTTTGATGTGGTATACTCCCTCCTCTCCTGGGAGTAGTAGTCCCTAAGAGCTAGACTACTGGGAAGCCTGCTGCTTCTCTGGGTCTAGCTGTCAGTGGGGCTGCCACTGGTGCTAAGGAATGTCTACAAGAATCCCATGATGTAAGCTGTCAAGTCTACCAGCAGCATGTACCAGCACCATCTTTAATGACGGTGGCAGGGGGTTGATGTAGGTTCTCTCAGATTTTCTTGGTTATAAACAGCCTTAGTATGCTGACTTTCTCAACTGCTAGTTATAGTAGTAATGAACTGGTCATGCAGACATAATCAGGACCTCTACTTAGCCAAGGTGACGCAGGAAACAGTGATAGTTGAGATCATGCACAAGTTTTCTCCTTCCTGAGTGCTGTGTTATCTTGCCTTCAGATGCTATAATGGACTGTGTCAGCTGACTTCCAATCAGGAGGTAGCACTTGCAAAAGAACACCAGCTGTATTTGTAGTGGTAGGATTTCTGCCTGCCTTATGTTACACAGGGGAGGTACTCTAGTGTCTCAGGTAATGGATGGGGCCATAGAGCTCCCAAAACTTTCTGCCCTTTGTGTTAAGCTACTAGGGCAGGGAGAGTGGCAAAGCCAGGTGGTGACTGTTGCAGGCAAGTCTGTGCTCTAGCTCCCCATGAGTGGGCACAAGCAGCAGCCCCAGTGGGGATCAGAGAGCAGTTCTTTGGGCACTGGGGTAATGTTTCAGGGAGAAGTGCAGCCATCTCTGTTACACAAAACAGTCTGCATGGGGAGTGGGGAGTAGCAGGTGGCAGTAAACCCCAACAAGCTCCCACGCACTTGGCAAGGCAGTTCTCACAACCAAAATGTTCTGCTAACAGCAGCTAGGTGGGTTCCAGATAGTCTGTGCTCAGAAATCAAAACTACCCCAGGCCATAAGCCTTCCCCACAAAACAGAAACCACGGCTTCCACACCATGCCTCTCTCTGTCCACCCACAAAGCAGGGACATCCAGATCCCTGCCCATGGCTATAGCACACTTTCCACTTGCCCCTTGGTTCTGGCAAAGGGGTTTGCCCCCACTCAAGGTTATATTGCAAATCTTAATTAAGAGCTTCTCTCAACCTGTGACCACTGCCTGAGTTATCTGGCTAACTTTCGTGAGGACCCCATGAGACAGGATCAGGGGTGGCTTCCTTCTATTCCTGCTGGAGTCCGAGAGTCCACACAAAGTGCACCCTGAAGCTGCTCCTCATCACCTCCCCACTGATCACTAAATCAGCTCTATCACCAAGTAGGGTTAAAATCTTCCTCTGTGTCCTGGATTGCCAAGTTTCCCAGTGGGAGTATATATCCCAGAGGCAGTTTCTCCCCATCTCATACTTTAAGGATTTACAGTTTTCTACCTGGCTCATGTAGGCCACAGTCCACCACTTCTTTCAAAGGGACTGTGATTTCTTTCAGTTTCCCTGTTCAGCTCCTGTGTTGCTTCTCAGGAAAAAGTTCACCGTGTGACTCTCTACACACTATTTTGTCTTTCTAAGTGCAAGAGGTATGCTAATAATGCCTCCAATGTACCATCCTGGAAAAAAGAATCATGGATCTCTTAATCCTGCCTGCAGTATAAGTGTTTTCTCAGTCTTTAGATTGAGATTTGCTTGTTTGATTTGATAATGAGTTTTATTCTATTATAACTTGCATTATAAATTAATTCAACCTTAATTAATCATGTGTCCTCCTCTAGCAATATTTATTATTCCTGGGCTAGATCTTTGTGGTCACTCTCTTATCTCTTATTTTCTCTCATCATTTTCAACTTTTTATTGTTTATTCTGGGAGTCCCCTCTCAATTTTAGCCTCAGTGGTTCTCAGTGTTGTAAAGAAACTTCAGTGAAGTTCCAGAGAACCACTTTGGGATCCACTGTTTGGGTGAAGGAATAAGGTGTAGTCAATAAGGCACTGGAGCCCTATCTACACTTCAACCACAATCTCATCCATCACTTTTACAGGGTCTATACAAGAGTCTATACAAGCTCTCTTTAAAAAGGGGGATCCCAAAAAGAGGGAATCCTTCCCAAATCATTTTATGAGACCAACATCATCCTGATACCAAAACCCAGGAGAGATTCAGCAAGAAAAGAAAACTTCAGGCCAATATCCATGATGAACATAGATGCAAAAATCTTCAATAAAATACTGGCAAACCGACTGCAACAGCATATCAAAAATCTTATCCACTGTGATCAAGTAGGATTCATCCTGGGGATGCAAGGCTGGTTCAACATACGCAAGTCTATAAACATAATTCACCACATAAACAGAACGAAAGAGAAAAACCACATGATTATTTCAATTGATGCAGAGAAGGACTTTGACAAATTCAACAGCCTTTATGCTAAAAACCCTCAATAAACAAGGTATTAACGGAACGTATCTCAAAATAATAAAAGCTATTTACGACAAACAAACATCCAATATCATACTGAAAGGGCAAAAACTGGAAGCATTCCCTTTGAAATCTGGCACTAGACAAGGATGTCCTCTCTCACCATTCCTATTCAATATAGTATTGGAAGTTCTAGCCAGAGCAATCAGGCAAGAAAAACAAATAAAGGGTATTCAAATAGGAAAGGAGGAAGTCAAATTGTCTCTATTTGCAGATGACATGATTGTATATCTAGAAGACTCCATCGTCTCAGCCCAAAATCTCCTGAAACTGATAAGCAACTTCAGCAAAGTCTCAGGATACAAAATCAATGTGCAAAAATCACAAGCATTCCTATACACCAATAACAGACTTAAAGA